>CM034537.1:25554844-25633471 GCA_020002185.1 Paraescarpia echinospica | reverse complement strand
TGTATAAAACTTCTGGATACAAATGTTTACCCGTAACGTTCCCATCCATACAGTCTGGCCAAACAATTAGTAATAGATATATTTTTAATTCTGGCCAAAATGAAATTCCATAACGAGCCAGTTCTTATACCTGTTCTTTCAGAAGATACCCACCCTTTCAATTTTTGCGGCCAAAATGTTTTTCCATAAGGTGATAATTCTCATAGTTTTGGCCAAATTGTTCTGCCATAACGTGCATGTCCTTACAAAGTTCTAAGCAAATTGATCTTCCGTAATGTACGTACATACACTCATCAGAGTAGAGCCGATATACATAAGTTACTTTATCACCGGACCTAGAACATTCTAAAGAGAACATGAACTTTCCGCACCCAATGTGTAGACTCTACAGACTTGACGCGCTTGAACTCTGATCTCAGAGATCCATTAGAAACATAACAACCTTGTCGTATCTTACACTCCAACCTGCCGGAACCGGGAACTCGACCCTCCAACCCATAAAAAGACCTCAACATGACTACCAAGCTTGCAAAAACACTAAGTAAAACAGTTTCCTATTTCTATGATAACGAATACAAAATAAATCGGTTTGAACAGTTGTTGTTCAGATTTTTTAAGTCTTACGACACCACTCCGAACGAGCCGGCGATGGCTACGCTGAAGAGAACGACCATACAGGAAGGAGACGTTTTGATGGCGGAAGTTATATACAAGACAACGAAATGAAGAGTAGTCATTTGATATGGAGTGTTGGAGGTAACAGTCATATAGGTAATTTCTCCCAGGTCTATTCATCATGCAGATGGATTTATGACCAGCAAAAACTGGATGAATAGAAGGATCTGGTCAAGAAGAAATAATTGAAGATGAAGTGATGTGGGCTGACCAGTAACATTTTGCTTGACGAACCTTGTTGCTAGGCGAAAGGTCACATCGATTGTCCAATAGGTTGGAGGGAAGGACATCAAGCAAGGCGAAGTTTCGGTGGAATTGTTTCAAATGGTGGAGTTCGGAGGTAGAGGGGCAGCGGAGGTTATACGCGGGAACGATCTGTGCGAAGGTCAGATGACGGAAACTTAGTCGGCGTGATGCATTTTGTGAAATGTTAAGACTGAAATGGAGGTAAAAAATAGGGCAGTGTATTTTTGAGAAATATTTTTTTTTTAAATTCACATGCTCCGACATCAGTGTATCTGAGTAGTCAGATTTCCAGGTGTGATTGTAGAAGCTGTTGACAGTTAAATTGTGTATTTGTAGGTGATTTTACTAAGCGGAAGGATATTTGGCATCAATTGGGTTATTTGACCCTTTAGCCGGAGTACTGCATGCATCAATTCATACATTTTATATTGATGGGTGTCATACATACAGGCATTTTATGAGAGGTAGAAATAATAAATGTTGACTAAATCGACCAGCATGTCAATGAGGTGATGATAACAGCAGGTAAGAAGTTTTAAAATGTTTGTAGGTCACGTGTTCTTATAATCATACAAAACGCTAACATGGCAACCAATGGGAAAACTAACTGTAGACTGACCCCGTGTGGTAGGCTGAGGAAGAGCATCCCCAGTAACGCACGTATAATTAAAATTCTGACTACTTTGTGTATAAAACTCATATGGTTTTTCTATTTATTGAAAATAATTTCCCTATGGGTAACACATATATCTGTCTACAATACGTCGGCTAGTTGTAGCATGAAATTTGTCTCTGGAGTGGCTCTCACAAACCGTATCTATAGTTTCTAATACCTACCTCCTTTGACCGTAGAACTAACGCAACAGCTTTGTGTGGGAAACAAACAAATAAACAAACAAACAAATACACAATTAAAACATAGTTTGGTTGGTCAACTTTATTATTCACATTATGATATATCAAAAGGTGACAAAGACACCGTCGGTAATCAGCAAGACACTTTCTTGTAGTAAAGGTACTGAACCGAGCGTTGAAAATGACTGGCGGTTGATTACTACAAGCTCAATTAAGCAGAATTAAGGCTAAACCTGGTATTAATAACTACATAAAACATTTCAACACCTTAGTTATAATTATGTAACCGTTTATATAGCTATAAATTAGTCTAAGTGTAGGCTGCGGGTGGTAAGTGTAAGGCTAAATAACGGATAGATAAGTTAAAAACATATATAAATACTTTTATTACAGTTAAACAACTAAAATGATACAAAACGTTCCTCAGTCTAACTGGTAATTAACAACACTAACTGACTGGCCACAATCAGGAGTGACCCAGTACAGTACTTGCACGGCCTAAACCACAGGTGGTGTTAATTGTAAGAAGATGACTGGGTCCACTGTTGAGCAGTTAGCCTACCTCCCGATCACACGTTACCACTGGTAACTTTTAGTTATAAAAAGCTCAATTATTAATTATATCACAAACAATCTTTAAAGTTAGTCTAACTAGTAACAACAGAATTAGGTAGAATAATAATAATAATTAATATACGTTATTTACAATGCATCAAGTTCTGGGTGCTGCCATGTGGTGGTGATCATCTTTACTAATTCTAAAACACCTGTCCAGTGACCATTTCACATTAAATAGTAGGCATAGGCCCTAAATTAACCCGCAGTTTCGTCAACTTGAACGTATCCAAGCCTTCCTGTCCTTTGCTTCATGTTAAACACCTAAAACACCAAGTCGACCACCGCGGGCGTCTGCTGTAACGAGAGAGAAGAAGCACGTCTACCTTATCCGACGTCGTACGTTCAACTGGTTGTCAGGTAGGAATAGACACGTCACGCGATGAATGTCCCGCACCGGTCTGCTATTATAACAGCACAAATATAGAACATAATATATATATATATATATTAATTCAGCTATATCACCACTTTTGAGGAATTAAAATAACTGATATAATATAACGTTTTATAACAGAACAGTTTAAAAAATGACGTAATCACCAATTGAGCTAACATCGACGTGCAGCCGTGCCAACTGCGCAAGCGCCAAACCCAATCAGTTCCAGTTCACGACCAATTTGACATATTGGATGTGAACTTATCCCTACTTCTTGAATAGACAATGGTATACCTGCCAACTTGTTTTTAATTCCGAGAGATTCATTAGCGGATCGGCAATCTTCCCATGTTGCGCTGTCTCGTCACGCTGTCTCGGATCTTGACATCGGAAGACGGGGGAGGTGCTGTTGGAGATTTCTCGCCGGAACGTCAGCGGTTCAGCACATCTCCCGTGGTGTCGCGCAGTCTCGAAGACGGGGGCGTACTGTTGGAGATTTTAAACGAAAGTCCGCGAGTTTTGCCTGTATTCCGGAAGACCGGGAGACACCTAAAATGAAGAAGACTCCCGGAAATTCTAGGATCGAGAGTTGGTAGGTGTACAATGGCTTAGGCCTAAGTACCGTACATGGCGGTCGTCAACTTTACAAGTTAGTCCGGGTGTTGGCCAGTGAAGCGTGCATTAGGGTCTGCACGATGTTTTTTTGCATTTTTGTGATGTTCAAACATTCAAAGTCAATAATCCGCCGGATGCCACCCTGGCACCCTTGAAAATTTTTGTATAAACTCATTAATATGCAAATTGGTCATCGCCATTGAAATATATGCTACTTTTCTGAATATCTCGAATTGTAAACATCCAAACAATCAAAATGATGTGTCCAAGCGCATGTTTTCAGGGTACCTGGGTATGATTACGTCAGTGAACAAATCATTATATGCATATTTGTCGTATGAATATGCAAATTAGCTCAGACCAATATAACTTAATCATATTTGTTACTAACTCCTCAATGGGCAAGCAAGCGATAGGCATTACTTAACGGACGACTTAAATGTCCCCTCTCCATACAAACACCCAAATTGTATATACTTTGAAAACCCTAGATATGCCCATCACAACGAGGCCTCTCGTAGAACTAGCGTGACTCCAAGGTCAAACGAGGTCACCGTCAAATGAGAATTTTTTTCGAAATTGTCCGCTTCTACAAACATATTAAGCTAGGATTTCATATGTACGAATACGGCATGCGGCAAAACAATTAATATAGTGCTCGGTGGAAATTAACATAAGTAGTTCCGAACATGCATAGGCGGATGAGTTTTGTCGTGCGGATGCGACTGCGGCAAATTGAATCGCTCCGTGTAGTGATTCGAATCGTATCCGCACAGGAATCGGATAGGAAATTCACAGTAGTGACGTCATTACATAGGTATTTCCCATTCCGCTTGCGTTTCCGTACGTGTTTCCGTACATATGGAATCGCAGCTTTATAATTAGAATGGTTGCATATCTACTTTTATTAATAACAAAATAGCCGTGTCATATATTTTTGGAAAGCTTATTGTATTGTTATCCGAACGTCTGCAATACCGCGAACGTCATTAAGTTACAATAACTTTGTATCGACTTCATTTCTGTGGAAATGTTACATACATGGAGAAAGAACAATTTCTTCCCGTCAAAATGAGATGACTTGGAGGTGTCAGTTGATTGAGTTTGTGTGGAGCGGCAACCAAACAGTGTCACCGTCAAGCTATAAATGTTCGAAATTGCACCATCCAGCAAACATTATAGACCAAAGGTGGCTTATAGCCTATCTTCGTTACCTACTTACTCATGGCCATGTGATATACAGTACATTTTGAAAGCCTACTGTCTCCCCGTAAATACAGGATACCACGGGGAGCTATCAAGAGGTGCAATAAGTGTGGAGACAGTGGAGTAAAGGTCAAGCAAGGTCATCACCAAATGACGAGTGTTCAAAACTCATTCCGCAAACGTTGTACAATTACAATGTTTGCATAATTATCTACTTTGTCTACACACACTGGGCCATGTTATACACCTTTGCGTATTGTATCCTCGTCAAAATGATTGGCATGTAATTGTAAAGTGGTCGTCTAACTGTGGAGTGAAGGTTGAACAAGGTCACCATCAAAAAGATGCATTTTCGAAATTTTGCCATTCCGCAGATTGTATGTGATGTTATACTTCTACGGTATGTTTGCATCACCCATGGGATGAAAACATAGATTTTGGTGGATGTCACCCTCAATTTTGAATTTGAAAGTTATTTTGAAGGTCACAAACTCAATCTTGTGTCAAAATATTTTTATTAATTAACTGATATGTTCCTATGCACATGGCAGCCTCTTCACATCCTATGTCCACTCCCAACCATCTGGGGTGGGCGTCTGCTGATGAACCAGTTGACTGGTCAACCAACTAAAAGCTTGTTACGCTATGCGCTCTGAACACTGCTAAATGGCATCCGGAGTTATTGGAATATGTTAGTGATATTATTCCTTTGACAGATTATTTTTCTCATTGCCTCGATAACGGACACCACGCACCTTGCAACTCTATTTACAGAGGCAATGGTGATGCGTTCCAGGAGTTGAAATGTCGCGAATCCAGATACAAATGGATGTGTGCATGCTGTGGTTCCTTCGTGGTATGGAATTTGGGTTTCCCATGCTAATGACAACTAGCAATGACGTGGACAGGTATTTTCCCAAAGAATTTTGGATGCTGTTGCCATTAAGATGAATAACGTTATTGCCTGTCCCAAAGCCTATCCAAATGTATGCAGCTGGATGTAAACTTGACAAACTCCTAACTCCTAACAATCGGAAATACATTGCAAATCATGCAAGGCTCTGATCCCTTTTCCACAAAGTATTTTGCACAAGAATCTTGCGTGCCAGGTCCTTCATGGTCATACTGGATGTAGCATGTCATAGATGCACTTAGTGCCGACAGAGCTGAGGTGTCTGAAGTGTCAAACACTTCCTATCAACCTAGATAGTGGAGCCTTGCAACCTTAATCGAGAAAATGCAAATAGCTCCTGTATGTTGGTAACATCGCGATGGAAGCATTTCCAGTTTATTGGCACATTGTTGTCCCAAGTTACTTTTCTCAGAATCCCGTTGCCACGCTTCTGTTTTGTGGATTAGTTGACCCTTCTGGCGAGGTATGGGTCCCAGTCGACGCCAATATTGTTGGAGTGAATTAATTGCTTTATGATGTGCGGAACAACAAAAATTTATGCATACTCATCAAACGTGGTGATGTTAGTTGATGCATCTTTTGACAATGACCTTCAACCTTCACTTTCAACCTTCACTCCTCAGTTAGACCACCATTTTAGAACGCTATGCTATGCCTCATTTTGACGGGGATACAGCACACATAGGTGTATAACATGGCCTAGTGTAGGTAAACAAAGCAGATATGCAAACATTGTAATTGCACAACGTCTGCGGAATAGCGCAGTTTTGAACATTTATCATTTGGTGGTGTCCTTGCTTGACCTTCACTCCACACTTACTGCACCATTTGATAGCTCCCCATGGTATTCCGTATTCACAGGGATATAATAGGCTTTCCAAAGGTATAATGATGTGGCCATGAGTAGATAGGTAACGTATATATGCCACCATTGGTTTTGTATAACGTTTATGGGATGACGTAATTTCGAACATTTTTTACTTTCAGGGTGACCTTGTTTGACCTTAGCTCCACTCTTACTATACCGGTTAACGTAACAGCTCCATGTCGTAGCACATTTTGACGGGTAGACAACAAGCTTTCCAAAGATATATGACATGCCCATTTTTTTAAAATAAAGTATATATGCAACCATTGTAATGTTAAGACGGAAGCGCACAATTTCAAAACATTTTCATTTGACGGTGACCTTGTTTGACCTTGGTGTCACGCTTACTGCATCATTTGACAGGCAGTTCTAAGACAGGCCTCGTTGTGATGGGGATATATTGGGCTTTCAATTGATGTACCATTTGGGCGTCTGCAAGTACGGGGAGGGGGCATTTAAGTTGGTGCAGTGCCTACCGCTCGCCTATTGAGGAGATACACGCGAAAAGCGTGATGTAAGCCCGAAGTCTTTGCAAGCGTGGGAGAAGCGATCCATTAGGTTCTGGAGATGCTGCTGAGTGTGTGCAACAACTGCAGCATCGTCCGCAAACAGCATCTCTCTAATGAGTACTTCTCGTACTTTAGTTTTGGCTGTGAGGCATGCTTGGTTGAATAGCTGACCATCCGATCTGGTGCGAAGGTATAGGCCTTCCGAGGACGACCCGAATGCATGTCTCAGAAGCAAGGCAAAGAAATTGCCAAAGAGGGTCGGGACCAGGACGCAGCCTTGCTCAACGCCGCTGCGGATGTCAAGGGAGTCCGATGAGTCGCCATCATACTGAACTGAACATTGCATGTTCATATGAAACGATCCGATCATGCTTTGTAGTTTTGGAGGACAGCCTATTTTTGAGAGGATCTGGAAGAGCCCAGATCTGCTAACTAGATCAAACGCTTTGGTGAGGTCAATGGAAGCAACGTAGAGGGGTTTGTTCTGTTCTCTTTTCTTCTCTTGAAACTGGCGTAGGGAGAAGATCATGTCTATCGTAGCTCTTTCGGCGCGGAATCCACTCTGCGACTCAGTGTAGACTCCTTCTGCCAGTCTTTGCAGCCGGATCAGGATGACGCGTGCAAACACTTTGCCAACAACACTTAGAAGAGAGATGCCCCTGTAGTTCTTACAGTCACTTCTGTCACCTTTGTTTTTGTATAGGGTGACAATCTTAATTGGCATCTCTCATGTCTTGTAGAACAGCTCCCTCTCTCCAACACCGGCAAAGAACTTCATGCAGAGGATGCAGTAGCACACTTTTGCAGCACTTGATCAGGTCCGGGGGAATCCCATCATTGCCTGGTGCCTTACCGGAGTCCAGGCTGTCAACAGCCTTACTTAGTTCTTCTAATGTTGGCTCTGCGTCGAGCTATTCCGTTGTCAGTAGACAATCGATGGCGTCAAGAACTGAGGGAATGACAGTGTTATCTGTGAAGTAGAGCTCAGAATAATGCTCCACCCATTTCTCTATCTGTCTGCCTCTGTCAGTGATTACTTCCCCGCTGGTGGACTTGAGGGGGCCATCTTGCTCTGAGGGGGGCCAAGGACCGTTTTGATGACGTCATACTGCCTTCTGATGTTGCCTGTCTGAGCTGCAGTCTGAATGTCTTCGCTGAATTGTTGCCAGTACTCGTTGGCGCAGCGCCTGGCAGTCTGCTGGACTTTGCTTCTGGCGGCCCTGAGGATCTGAAGGATCTTCTCATTTGGTGAACGCTTGGATTTTACCAGGGCGACACGCTTGGCTTCAGTGACGGGAATCATCTCACGTGACTTGGCTTCGAACCAGTCTTTCGTCTTCGAGATCTTCCTCCTAAAGGTAGCGAAAGCAGTGCTGTGAATAGTGTTGCGCAGATGTTCCCATTTCTCCGTGGCAGAGTCTCCGGACTGTGAAGCACTCAGAGCATCTTCAAAAGTCTTGGCAAACTGCTCAACTAGCTCAGGCTGTGACATCTTGCTGACATTGATGCGAGGTTTCCCTCCTTGCTTTGGGCGATGAAGTTTCAAATCAAATCAAATTTATTGTAACTCATTACAATACAATACAAATCAAATTAAGACAAATCCTATATAATAACATAATGAGCACAACAAGGGAAGAACATTAAATAATGTTATACTCCCAAGTTTCGTTATTTGCAATCTGATCTTTCAATATACCAGGGAGTGATCAGAGTCACAGTCTGCACTGTGATACGAGCGTGTGAGGAGCACGAACTTAAGGGATGAGCGTCTGACAATGATCATATCCAACCGGTGTCAATGTTTTGAACGAAGGTGCCTCCACGAGACTGAGGCTTAGTCTGAAAGTAGGAGTTGGTTAAACAAAAGTCATGATAGGCGCAGAACGCAAAGAGTCGTTGCCCATTTTTGTTGATCTTTCCAACTCTGAAATGGCCCAGGCATGAGGGCCATGAGTCGTGGTCAACACCCACTTTGGCGTTGAAGTCTCCCATGAGAATAAGTTGTTCTTGTCCGGGGATGTTTCTAATGATTGCTGCTAGGTTTTCATATAACTCGTCTTTAGCCTCAGGTGCGGAGCATAGTGTGAGAGCGTACACAATGACGAGGGTGACAGGGCCTTCAATGTTATGAAGACGAATAGTTAGCAACCGTTCTGACCCGTTGTCGCCTGATTCCACCACCTTCTGCACAAAATTCTTTACTGCAAAGCCCACTCCATGCTCTCTAGGCACACCAGGAACATTACCCTGCCAGAAAAAGGTGTATCTTTCTCCCTCATCTTACCAGAGCCTGCCAGGCGTGTTTCATGGAGAGTGGCTATGTCCACATGAAGTATAGCTCTTAGTTCACCGTTTATCACAGCTGTCTTCCTGACATCATCAATGTTTAGGAAATTTTCGGATAGGCCTGTCAGCATATTCCGAATATTCCAACATCCCAGTTTTAGAGTTGGTCTCTTTGCACTGTTTGTTTTTTGTTGCCTGGTACGGTGTTTTCAGTCAGCTTTTTGGCACTGTCCTGATCCTCATGTACCCAATGGGGAAGGCAAACTGTGGCGGGACAGCACCTTATTTACTGGGGACTGCCTAGCTTAAGTCGGGCGGTACCTGTCCAATGAAATCCGAAGATGTATCCCACCGTCGGAAGTATGCAACCATTGGCGCCATGCTTTACGCCAATCTAGCGCAGTGACTTATAACCGGTGATTGCTGCTTCCCGTGTTGTATCAACGCTATGGGAATGTCCTCTCCAGGGCGCCAGCCTGGGAAGATAATATGAAGAACGAACTGTTGGCCATGCAGCGAGTTCCCCCTCTCCGTGCAGCTGATGGATCCAAAGGTATAACAAGAGCCGATACAGCATCAGGCCACCAGCGGCGTCGCAGGAGTTGCCAGAAGAACGTTAAAGTCAACGTCGAACTGCCTTTGTGACTCCGACTCCAAATTAGTTCTCAGGGTTTACCCGAAGTCTTTCAGTTACAGTTTCCCATTCTCCTATGGTACGTTGGCCCACGGCAAGTTATTCTGTAATATTCACGTGCAAACCCCTCCCCCCGAGGGAGAGCTCCCATCCGCCACCCTCTACGCCATTTACCACCAGCGCTATACCTAATTTACATATTAATGGGTTTCACAAAAACGCTCAAGTGTGCCAAGATGGCATCCGTCGGATTATTGACCTAGAAGGTTAGATGATCACAAAAATGCAATAAAACATCGTGCAGACCTTAATGCACGGTCCACCTTCAAAAGGGCTTTTAACTGCCGGACTAAGTGTAACACGCCACCCGATCGATGTGGCTCTAGAGGCTCCTCACTCTGTTCATGGCAGTCTCAGCAGCACTTGTTGCAGACGAAGACAGCGGCCAAGAACTGTCGTCCGTTTTCTTAGCTAGCTGTATTTGTCATTTTTAGTGTATAGGGCTTACTGTTAATTCTTGTGCCTGTTTGTACAATCAACTTCAAATGGCCTCGGTCATCGGCGGCTGTCTTACAACTGTTTGTGTCATGCTACACTTGCAGGTGTCTACACGTGCAGGTGCGGCCACATGGACGGCCAGTAGATCACGTCACACTGAGCCAGAAACAACATATTGATGAATCTGTTCACACATAGTAAACCCATCATCGCGCGCCAGGGTCGCTGCTGCTGATTACGTCAGTGCCATCCGGCAGTACCCCCTGGCTGATCGCTTTGCGAAACTCTGAATTTAAGCTCAGCTTATTAAATCATTCACTAGATCAATGGATGTCGGCAGGTCAGGTGATCATAATAAAACTAATTTCAACCAACCGTGGCTCGTGTTACATGCAGTGTTTAGGAAGTAGAAGCAATTATTCGAATACACAATACCGCTCAGCTGCTCGTGCTAATGGGCGAACGGGTCATTATAATATTGGGATTCCCATATGTCGTTTATACGTCTTCAAATTGGGGCGGGTATTTGCGCTGTTCTCACGGGTGTTGCAGTCGCGACTGGCGAAATATATTACTAGTTTGACTCAGCTAACTTCCGCATTTCGAGGAGGGGATCAGCCAGGGCTAGTTTTGCATGGCAAACAGCCCTGGCTTGCGAGGATGAGTAAACCCAACTGCCTTTAAGGGCAGATCCAGCGAGAATAGAGGAGGGCCCAAAACTTCCAATTGCACCCTCTTGAGGCTCGCCCAGAAACCTCAACTGGCGGCCGAACCAAATTCACATGTCGGGTGAGCTGAGCCGTAGCTTTAGCACGACTCCGCTGTCGGATCTCGACATCGGAAAAGATCGGGGGCTGGGGGCTGTTGTTGAACATTTTTTGCGGCGACTTTCACAATTTCCGAAGATCTAGCGGGCCACGTAAGGGGAGCACATTCGACAGGTCTAGGGGAACTCTAGCACGCACAGGCATAGTGCGGCCAAATTCCGAAGGTCTGGGCCCCTTCCGAATCCGCCTTATCTTATATATATATAGCGGTTCCTCAGCTGAATTTGCATGCCCTGTTTGGAGTCGTTCTACACATGCGAAGAAGATATCTGTAGCATTCGACATGTCCTGCGGATCCAGATTCTACTTCTGGTTGCCTCAAATGAGTGAATGAACATTTTCCGGATCCCCTTTTATATACCCTGATGGTGGTTCTTTGCCACATGTAAAATCTAGTAGTATACCGTTCTATAGGAAATAAGGAATTGTAAACACGAAAGCGCAACATGTCAAACACGCACCTTCCTCGGATATGTTTACCAGCCTGATAATAGAATTAATTAATGACGCAAGCAATACAGTTCAAGGTAAAAGAACGACGTATGAAAGATGGATGATGTGCGTGAGTGTCGTTTGAAGAAAAGGGAAAATCACTTATCAGGAAGAAGCCTGGGCTGATAATGAGCAGACATTAAAAAAAGACATGGTTCTGATGCAGCAGAAGAAAGTGGCCAGACGCCTGAAATGGAATGTGAAGATTCGAGCTTTTAATAATAAAACTTATTTTTAAATACACACGTTTCTATATATTTAATTAGGATCCTATATAAAACTATATGTTACTAGAGATTTCACAGAAAGTATTTGTAGTGTACAGCTTATTCAATAAAAAACCATCCGCCAAAGCATATGTAATTCATAGGTTTCAGAAAGTTTTGAATAGTGGGGTGCTCTGGAATGAGCCTTCACCAAAAACCCTCAAACTGCACCCTATTGAGGCTCCATTCCCTCGCCGAAAAAGTTGGGGACCAAACATATCTCCAAAATAGTGGGGGCTCAGTCTCCGTAAGACCCCCAGTTCTGACGCCTATGTAGTTATTTATGGATGTTTTTATAGAGTTTTATATAATTTTTTTGCTATGGGTAGGCCTACCGTACATGACACAAAGTCTACGGAATATCATGATACGGTTATAGCTGAACATTTTTCCAGTCAAAATTGTTATTCGCATGTCTGAGTCAGTCAGATATTAGTGTCATACACTTCATGTGATACAGACCATATGTTATTAGGTGTGCCGAGCAAGATACAAGATATTTATTCACAGACTACATTCAGTTAATTACAATTGTTTTGGTAGTGGTGACATGCATACATTATGATAAAACAGAATACATACTTAACATAGATGTAAGCAAAATAATAAAGTATATGTATATAAAAGTAAGTGAGCAGGTACACTGGATCGGAATATAATATGCTGTACTGAAGAATAATGGTGGATTTGTGGTATCAGCACCCAGGGGGGAGCATTTTGTTGTTGTTAATTAGACCCCAAAGTGATGATGCCACAATATTTAATCAAGTTATGAGAATGTGGTATGATATAAAATTTAAAACAACATATTTACAATATGAAATATAGGCATCAATACCAGATACTTATTGTTTACCGATGATATACAGAATACATTGATTTTTGATACTGGCAACAGTTTTTTTATGTTTTACTTTAGATGGTAGGTTGTTCCACAATTATGTGCCAATATATTTTAGAGACTTTTGGTGACTATGGGTTTGGAAGATATTATTTAACAAGATTTAACAAGATTGCCATCCAGAGAATTTACTCTAGATGGCAGGTGGACAAGGAAGCCCTTTGGCTTATCGAGAGTCCAACCCTTTTATTTACATGTATCCAGCCCTTCTGAGGTATGTGTCGATTTTATTTTAAAACATATTCACACTACTAGCACCCACACAACCATCAGATAATATGTTCCATTCATTCACAGTCCTTTGTGAAAATGATAACTTTCTTACGTCTAATCTACACTGCTCCTTTACTAATGTAACTTCATGTCCTCTAGTCTTTCTATCTTTCTTAACTGAAAAAAAACATATTTCTATCAATATTTTCATAACCATTCAATATTTTAAACATTGAATATAAAAAAGAGACCAGGAGGTTGAGAGGAGATCAGATAGAAGTGTTTAAAATATTGAAGGGTTATGAAAATATTGATAGAAATATTTGTTTCTCAGTTAAGAAAGATAGAAGGACTAGAGGGCATGAACTTACATTAGCAAAGGAGCAGTGTAGATTAGATATAAGAAAGTTCTCATTCTCACAACGGACTGTAAATGAATGGAACAGATTATCTGCTGATTGTGTGGGTGCTAGTTGCGTGAATATGTTTAAAAATAAAATCGACACATACCTCAGACGGGCTGGATACACATAGACAAAAGGGTCGGACTCTCGATAAGCCAAAGGGCTTCCTTGTCCACCTGCCACCTAGAGTTAATTCTCTGGGTGGCAATCTTGTTAAATCTTGTTAAACCACATTCTTTTAGGCGTTTTTCATAACTAAGATCCCTCAGTTTTGGTATCGTTTTAGTCGCTCTCCTCTGTACTCTTTCTAGTAAATCTATGTCCTTCTTGTGGTATGGCCTCCACGCTTGTATACAATATTCTAAATGAGGCCTAACTATTGTTTTGTACAGCGGTATTATTAGTTCTTTTTCTTGATATGCTATATTTTGCCTAATCAATCCAAGGATTTGATTTCCTTTTGAAGCTACAGTTCCACACTGCTCTGAAACCTTCATGTCAGCACTAATTGTCAGCCCTAAATCTTTTTCTTTTACAGTAGTATTTAGTACAGTTCCCCCCATTGTATATTCTACATATTCGTTCCCATGTCCTGTGTGAAGGCATTTACATTTCCCAAAATTGAACAACATTTGCCACTTTTCAGACCATTTGATCAATATTGGATGATTTAGATCTTGTACTATAATTGTGAGATATACCAGGATCCGAGTTACTTTTTAAAGATAAGTTGGTGTTTTGCCATTTACAGTATTATACATAACAGTACATTTTAGAAGAATAAATCTTTGACGAACATTAACCATTTTAGAGATGTTAACATGACCCTGTTAATCGTGTTCAGCATAATTACAGGACGTTTTTTGTATTTATACCAGTCTAGAACGCACATCCAAGGATGAACATATAAACACCAACGTAATCACTCACTCACTCACTCACTCACTCACTCACTCACTCACTCACTCACTCACTCACTCACTCACTCACTCACTCACTCACTCACTCACTCACTCACTCCCACCCACTCACTCACTCCCACCCACTCACTCACTCCCACCCACTCACTCACTCCCACCCACTCACTCACTCACTCCCACCCACTCACTCACTCCCACCCACTCACCCACCCACCCACCCACTCACCCACTCACCCACCCACTCACCCACTCACCCACCCACTCATGCACTCACTCACTCACTCACTGCAACACAATGGCGATGATGACGATGATGATAATGATGTACATACGTGTGTGCGGGCGCGAGGGCGTGCGTGCGTGTACGCGTATGAGTATGTGTGCGACTGTGAGTGTATTTTATTTGACGACATTTTACCTAAATAAAATTACGACTACTACATAAATTATTATGATGGCAATCGTTTAACCAAGAACTCCTCTTTTAACCAGAAGGTGGCGTAACTATCTATCCCATTGATCGCTATATGGCAGCACACAATTATATTTCCGTTTCTAGAAAATCGAAAAGTTGATATATAAAGATAATGTAGATTATCATTTGTAGTAAAATTTAAAATAAATTGTCGTTGCCAACTTTTAAGTATGTAATGGTACGACTAACAGACGGTTAACTTTTTGTGACCCTTGACATGTCATGAAGAGACGTCACAAATAGCAATGGCGGACGAAGAGGCGAAATTATTGGCCGAATTGAAATATTTGACGAGTAAGTGTAAGGCTATGTATAACTATGACTGTCGATAATTGCAAATTCTGAAACACTGGAATTTTTCAAGTAATATAATTCGATTTTTTCTTGGCTACGTCTACTGGACGATACTGAGAAATCCTTTTCCAAAAGACCAAATTGGCAACTATTTACCGTTTTACTTTTACTAGTTTTAGGCGTTTAACTTTTACTTTTTTTGTAACTTTTATATGATTTACTAATCGATTTAGTAACATCGCAGACACTAGTAGAGAATAGTCAATTGAGAATATAGTATATTTAACACAAACAGCCCTATCTAGGGCTAACATGAGTGGTTTATTTTTAGAGTTTTCCTTCTCTAGTGTTAGTGAATCCACTGTCTACAGCCTCACTCTCGTCTCAGGCAGTACAGTTCAGGTTACACATTTACCCCCTGGGGCTGGGCCTGACTGAGGCCTCTGCCCTGTGACTGTCAGTCAGTGTGTGTGATCTTTTACTTTCCAAAAATAAATCCATGTGCTTAAACCATTTCTGACATTTACACACCCATTCAGGGCCATTGAGTGCTGATATTAATTGTTTATGTAATTAATTAATGTGAAATGCAGCAAATCCAGATCTGGATGGAGCAGCAAATAACTTGTGGAGTAGAATTTGTTCTGGTGACGATACCATATCGGGGCCTTTTGCCTTCATGCCATCATGGAAGTGATTAGAAATAGAGAATCTCTGTGTCAGTTTTGCCCATGTAATATTTTCCTTTGTAGACTTGATTGGTATTCACAAAGATTACAAAACGACCAATGTTGCCACTGTTGCATCAGTAAGGAAACCACAACTGTTTAATTCGGTCTATGGACAATACAATGCACAAGGATCTGGTACTGTTATACATGTCCAGGGCTACACTGGCGAAGCTTCAAAAGCCCAGTACAGTTGGACAAAACCATGCAAGACGCTGGATGGGAACAACTCATCCAAGGAGCAGATTATGCCAAGAAATGTTGTTGGCTCTACACATATATTGTCGGAGACGCCACAGAAATGCAGTGTTAGTTTGGGCATCAGTAATGCAAGAAAAAGAGTGGCATCCCCATTCAGTAGTCTTGCAGACAACTACAAGGATTGTCAGTCTAAAGGGGTTAAGAAAAGAACTGTGGTGGCATTATCAAAGGGTTGTGAGAAGCGTAATGATGCTGTGATTGGATTATTAGATCAACATACTGGGCAGACAGGCACCAGGGAAACACCCCAAGTTGGGTTGCCATTGCAGTACGGCAAATCGCATTCAGGTGAACCGGTCAGTGCTATAGTTTCCTCACTGCCCAACAGCCCATCTCGAGGCAAGAAAAGAACAGTGGTGTTATCCCCAAAGAAGGGCACTGTTGGAATCTCAACATGCACCTCCAGCCCAATCAGAAAGTTGTTTGTTGAAGCCGCCGATGATAGACTGCAGCACAATGTGCAGGTATCAGAAAGTAGGGTGGTAGATAAGTGTACGATCAAGCCACTGTCCCGAGAGGCAGGTACAAAAAGTTCCAAGCGAACGGTGTGTTTGCCAGATACTTTGACCACTGCTAGTTGCCCCAGTATGGACATAGCTGGAGGCATGTTTATTGGTCAGATTGGGTCACAAAATCCAGCAAGGTTGCCTCATGCCACAACACTAAAAGATGTGTCGGCTGAGAATACATGTGAGCCAATGATACAGTTGAACAAATATAAGATCATTCGCATGTCCCCAACAAAAGTCACAGCAGCGACGGTCGCGTCTGCAAACCCTGGCGTGAAACTGATGCATGTTAGATCACCACTGCTTGCAGCTGTGTGTACTACAAGTACATTATCTACTCCATCATCGACAACTGTCACACATCAGTCAAGGCACAGACTTGTGAAAGTTCACAGAGCACCTGGAGTAGATGTCTCAACTACTCCGGAAGCACACAGGCTGGTTAGCACAGGTCGCTTCATCTGCAAGCCAACAGTCGCGTCGTTGAGTGGGGCAAAACTGCACGAACAGGGCAGGTACAAGTTGACACGCCAAGCATCGAAAGCAAGACGACGGAGACAAAATTCAGTGCATTTGAAACAGCGCGATGTCCAGTCAAAATACAAGCTTGTGAGGCATCACAGCAGAGAGGTGGCTGTCGCAGCTGGAGACGTAAAGCTTGCCAATGTAACTGATAGTGGCTTCGAGCCTGGTGGCACATTGTCGTACGGTGCTCATGCGAACAGGTTTACCTTGACACGGCACCCGCTGAAGACAGCCCGCCAGAACCGTGACATGGTAAGTGCGAAGCGACACATTGTCCTGTCAAAGTACAAGCTGGTGAGACCCGGTACATCGGTGACATCAATCAGACGGGCTGCATCCAAGAATAAACATGCAAAGAAAGCAGCTAGTGGTTCCAACTGGGTGTCCACCATGCCGTTCAGGAGCTTCTATAACCCTAGTGTACTACGCAGCCGGAGGGAACGGCAGCGTCACATCAAGTCACCTGCCTCGTGGAAGAAAAGATACTCGATCAGGAGAAGTTCCACCGGTAGGGCCACTTGTTTCTTGATAGTTGTCACAACACGTATTCTGTATCTACAGCATATTTTTAAAACAAGTTTTATCAAGATTGTTATCCAGATAAAAAACCCAGTGGCAAAGTGAACAAAAAAGCACTACCATTTTGCAAAGTATGGCACTAACATTTCTTTTAGCAATCATTTTAATTTGACAGAAGTGGTATTGATTTAGCCAAAATGGTGCCCGTTCATTATAGTGAAATAATTATGCTAAGCAAAAGGTAACCCACATTGATTGTAAATTGATCAATGTGTAACATTTCTGTAAACTTACAAAGTTGTTGATGCAGACCCCCAGGACATGAGCATCAATGAGCTACTGGGACGAAAGGTGACCGACGTGAGTAGGAACAAGTACAAGTTCATCAGAGGCGGCAAGAGAAACACCCCACCGATGAAAACAGTCGCATCAAGGTCAAGGTGAGTGCATTCAAGGTTAATGTGAACCACCACAAGGGGATCTGCGCCGTTGAGGAAAGGGAATTCAAAGCTCTAGGCAAAGATAAAACAGATCTGTAAACGCAAACATGTATGTCTCCACCTCGTTCTGTCTCTGGCTATCTGTTTGGTGTCACTCAATGTTTTCTATCCTAGTTATGTTTCTTTTTCGTTGGCTGTTCGCCAGGTTGTCTTAGAGTGACCCACTTTCCACTTCCCTTCTGGCATTCATGTTAGTGCCATCAGGCAGTGGCTGTCTTCATTTAATCTGAACAATTGCCCAATCCATTTCCACCATCTTTTCTTGATTTCCACATTTATCTTCTCTTACCTTGTTTTTATCTGACAGTCTGTTTGATATCATATCACCATATCATTTTAGGCACAGTGTCAATTTGTCCAGTTAAACAATAAAGACTTTTCTGTAATTTTGTTATAGATAATAATTAATACATTTGTCTTTGTTGATCCAGTTTAAAAGTGGACCATCGAAAGAAGCAAGCAAATGGAGGCTCTCGTCGCCGCCGGTCTTCGACTGGCAAGTATGTTCTCATTGGCGGGGACGTCTTCAAATCGTCAAAGAACAAGTTGACGCGACAGACAAGCGTGAAGAGGACCCGTTCAGGTTCTGCGGGAATGTTCAATAAAAGTTAGTGAAACAATTGAAGTTTTTAATATTCGTAGAAAAAATTACACATTCCTGCACATGTGTAGCATTGTTAAACATTTTAGGTGTTTGAAGAACTACCATAAATTTCCGTGTATAATACGCCCCCATGTATAATATGCACCCTGACTTTTTACATCAATCCCCAATTTCCCCGCTTCTAATATTTTGCTTGAACCCATGAATCCATCTCAGAATCGTAAACATGTCACCTACGCAAGTTATGGCATTGCTGTCAGCTTGTCGCTCACTAGTGACTAGTGTGTAAGCACTACGTAACTTGTGTTGCAGCTTGACGATTGCGCAACTGATTAAATCAGCGCTTGCTAGAACTTACATTGTATTGTTCTGATTTCACTTTTAAATTAACACCAAGTTCTATTCTGAAAAGCTTCGTTCAAACCTGATACTTTCAACTGCGAAGCATACATGCGCTACATTCGTCTTTATTTACATTCACAACATTTGTATTCACAACCTTAAACATGGAATCACACTTGTTGACACTTGACCCGTGACGAGGCCATCATTCACGTGATTCAGGAATGCCAATCATAATCATAGCAGGATGCTTCCCGGTCTCGTATGCTTCCCGCTCATTGGTATTATTCGCGATGTCAGACATCTCGTCTGTGTCATTTCTCGCTGCTAGTTTAGGGCTAGAGAGGCGGTTATGGGAGTGCGATTCTTGCCTTTCGTCTGTGTTGCTGCAGTGGTTTACATGATTGTGACATCATGAGATTCTGTTTAGCCTTAGCACCATGTATAATACGCACCACGATTTTTGAGTAAAAAGTGAAGGAAAATATGCGTATCATATACGGAAATTTACGGTATGTGGTTTGTGAGGCAGTAAGGGATTTTGTGAGGTTTTGTGGGGTTTTACTTTGTTAGGTAGAGTGACTTTGTGAAGTTGTATGCAGACCTGGGTCCGAGTACATTTTTATGAGTACAAGTACGAGTACGAGTACTTTGACAATGGATAAGTACGAGTACATTACTAAAAGCTGAGTACGAGTACAAGTACAAGTACATTCTCACGAGTACGAGTAAAAGTACGAGTACATTTAAAAAAATATAAATATTAAATAATAACGTATTTTAAAATTATTAATTAATCTAATTTATATAACTCAGCACAACTGAATATGCAATGGCTGTTGATCATTTTTTTATGAGGAAAACTAAAAAAAACTCTATTTCATCAACAATTAAATTCACTTCATTGGCATTCATTTCAGTGGCATCATATGATCTTATCATCTATTTGCCATTGCACCGAATGAACATGAGTTGTTCACAGGTTGAGTCTTTCAGGCTGCACTGTTCAGGGCAGAATACTTTCTCGGCTATGCTAAATACCCTTTCAATTGGGGCTGATGAGGCTAGAATGCTCAGATGGTGATGGACCACTTGAGCCAGAGTTGGAAAACTCAGAACTGCATTGGGTCACTGTGACCATCTGTACATGGCTGACTGAGGTAGTCGTTAACCTCTACAATCAGCAATCTGCTGATGTTATAAGTTTGCAATTTATTTTTTCTTATCGTAGACTACTAGTTGTTGAGAGGGTTAGCACATCTCCACATAACAGGCTCAGCATCCCCTTTGGACTTTTTATCCAGGCTGCTGGCATGGGATTATACTAGTGTAGGAGACAGTCTGACTTGAGTCTTACTTCTACAGAGGAAGACTGGCAGTTCTTGTTCTTAGCAGTTAGCATTGTCAGCCAGTGCCAAATGGCATAGTCCCCATACTACATCAAAGGCATTTCCTGTCTAACTAGTGGGTTAACAGCTAATTGACTCTTTATGGCTTAATTAAACAAACAGGTTTATGGCCTGAACTGCTAGCCTACAATTAGTGTTTGCTTACCAGGGTGTTTCTGACTGGGAAAAGATGCTGCCTGTTGCCATGTTTGGGTATCATAGTCATTGTTATCAGAGAATGAGGATGTGTAGGGATGGTAAGGTTGTATACTATCAGAAATAACAAAGTATTAAAAAAATAGTTGAACATTTAAATATTTCAGGAAAGTTTCATTTTATAACCAAATATATTTATTTTCCCCAGTACGTATTGAGAAAGTACTCAGATGTACTCGTAATGTACTCATAAAATATGAGTACGAGCATGAGTCCATGACCCATAAGTTTCATGAGTACGAGTACTTCAAAAATGTACTCGAGTACACGAGTACGTGAGTACCGAGTACTTCGGCCCCAGGTCTGGTTGTATGGGTTTTGTGAGGATGCATGGTGCTTGTGAGGTTGTAAAGGGTTTGTGAATTGTGACATTTGTGAAGTTGTATAGGGTTTGTGGGTTGTACTTGTAGAGTTTGTAAGATTGTAAAGGGTTGCGAGATTGTGCGGTTTGTGAGGTTATAAAGCTTTTGTAGGTAGGTAGGACTTGTAGATTGGACCAGTAATGAAAGTACACAGCCACCGAGTTGTGGAACACAGTGGCACAGTGACTAGAGCATCATACTTCATCGAAAGAACCTGGGTTTGAATGCTGTGCTGCCGTGTCGAACCTTGGGCAAATTCGTTCCATCTATGAATGAGCTGTATGAATAATTACCTGGCTATATAGACAATGGTGATATGTGTGTACGAATATTCTCTGTATTAATTCAGTTGAAGTTGAAATGCTGTTAGATTGAACAGGTCTGCCATGGGATAAAATGTAAAATTCTTTGAGCAGTCCTAAGGACTGGACACTGCGCTATATAAAACTTAACCATTTTTTACCAAGTTGAAGTGTCCATGCAATGTTAGCCAGCAGATGCTGATGTCTGCTTGCAGGTCAGCACAGATGGAGAGCATCCGTGGTCAGCCCTGTGCCTTCTTCCACTCCATCAAGTGCCAGGATTCTCGCAAGGTACAGTTATACTCTTGATTGCTCTTCTAGCTTTTAGTAACATCTTATCCACTTATACATAAGCATTTAACATTTTTGTCTGGACTAAACACCGCAATTCACAAGTAGAACTATTGTTGCTTTTTATATGTTTTGACTGCATAATCACGTTTGGATTATTGAATCAGAATGTTACTGTTAATTCTTGTACGGTAAATAGTTGTAAGTTAGTCAGAGTTGATAAAATGTGACAGTTTAGTTTTGTGCATTTAATTTTTGGGGGGATATGGCCTACATTTGTCAAATGGCCTGCAAATAAAAAATTAAGAAATTTGAATCAGAAATGTTTTAGCTGTGCACAATCAACTGCGCCAGTCTCGTGAGATCAAATCAACATATCCCAGCTTGCACAACGAACGCATTTCTATATATGTTACAAGTCCGTTTGCGTGTGTGCTCCACTCCACTGATAAATACTCTTCAGACCGTTATAGACATGTCACATTTTTGTAGTTGAAGTCCATAATTTTTACTTGAAATTCGCTTTAAATTTGTGTAACATTTTGAAGTGAAAGTTTCTGTACCAATTCAAAGTTGTCATTTACTAGGCTACAAAATATACCTGAAACTGAATCCGCAAGGTTTTGTTATGAATAAATGTTAATCTATGATGAAGACATGAAAATGTGATTTTGTGCTACAATAATGTGATTACACAGTGTACTATTATATACGATATGTGGATCTTTGTTCTGTAGTCGTGCTATCTATCGAAGCATTCTAACATCATCCGCGGCCAAGTATCGCAAGAACAACACAGCCACCAGGGTGCAGCAGCAGTACTGCATGTTTTACAACCGATTTGGCAAATGTAATCGGGGTGAGAAGTGTCCATATATTCACGACCCAGACAAAGTGGCAGTTTGTACAAGGTATGTGGTCGTTTGAATTAGTGTTAGTAATATCAACACTTTCCACGTTTGCAGATAACTTTACCTATCTAATATTGACAATATATGTTAGCTTGGTTATGCGAATTTGCTATTTAGTTTCATGAAATCATGGGACAAACTAAATACTTTTTTACTTGATTCAGTTGAAGATCAGTGAAAAATTGCAACATTTAACTTGCTTGTCATGTGACATACATCTGGCCAAAGTTTTTGTAAGTTACCATATCAGATGATCAATGTAAATTCTTTGATAATTTTAATAAACCTTTGGGCTTGTATTAAATTGCTTTAATGTTGTGACTCACCTCACATCTGAGCATCAACAAATCTAATTCGTGATACGCTAAATCCGTTGGTTAGAGTTGGAAGAAGGAATTCACATACAACTTACTTTACGTAAGATTTTGCCAATATTCGTATCAAATTTTGTGTGATATGATTACGTGGTAATAAAAAAAGAACAGCCTTGTGAACATTGCAAGTTTGGAGGACATTTGTTTGGAGAAAGCCTCTTGTCTGGTTGGTTGCCATTATGCGTACGGAATTTATTGCCGTTGCAGGTTTCTCCGAGGCACATGCAAAGTGACGGACTGTCCGTTCTCCCACAAGGTGGCACCAGAGAAGATGCCGGTTTGTCGATTCTTCCTGCGTGGTGTGTGTCACAAGGACGATTGTCCGTATCTACACGTAAACGTCAACCGTGACGCTCAAGTCTGCCCTGAGTTCCTGCGTGGGTACTGCCCTTTAGGGGACAAGGTAAATGGTCTCCCACATGGTTAGTCCATTCATACTATGGAACAAGCTTCCTGAGAACAAAATTATACGTAACAATTTTATTAAGTTTTATGTAAAGCACCCTAGAGCATTTTATTTAAAGTGGATTTCGGCTGTATATAAATTTTTATTAATATTATTATTAGTGTCCTTACGATTGGAAACTGAACCAAGAAGAGGGATGCATTTTAGAGTTGTAACAGTACATTCAACTATCGATGCATCAAGATAATTGATGTGATGATGCATCACTATCGATTTAACTTTTGATAGTTATTGTCGATGGTAGACTGAAGTCATGATATTTGCTAAAACAGATATGTAGGGCCACTTATGTAATTGTATTACTGCTTGTATTAAACGTGCTTATTAAAACTTATTATTCATAGTTTTACTTATTTATCAACTTTTTATTGGCGCAATGCCTCAATGACACTGTCACCTATGTTATAGTTTGAGACTGCACAGTTCTGTTTGATCATTCTTCGCCAGTCAGTGAGAAACCCATGTGGTGATGTTGGGTGAATGTAATTGTGAACACTTGCAGTGTAAGAAGAAGCACTCCCTGGTGTGTGCGGACTGGGAGAGAACAGGCTCCTGCCCACGCGGCGCTAAGTGTAAGATGCAGCACCCCCACAAAACGAGAGACTTGGGAACGGGACAGCGCACGCGCAAGTTGGAGGCAACAACAAACATGGGCAACGTAACGCCCAGTGTCAGGTACATATTATTCTGGGGCTTCGGCACGTTATAAATACGGATGCACGCTTAACCTAGTGACTACGTGAATGACATGAAGTCTGATATAAAGTAATGTTTCTATGGGTAACTTTCCCATGGCTCAGTAACTGCTGAAACATTACACTTCTTTTCGCCTCTGCACGTGATTCGTGTTCCATCAGTTATCAAAATGGAGGCTTTATGGACAATGTTTGTCCACTGTCTTTATATAGAAATTAATTTTTTTTTTAAATTAAAGCTCATATAATTGGTTTTAGGAACTTTTCAATCTGCCTTGTGGCATTTGCAGCCAAACCTGCAACCTCAGATGTACAGCTCTAGGTCAACTAAATATAACTTATCAATAAGTCTTGGTAGCGATGAATCTGCAACATGTTCTACGTTCCACATTGATGACATGATTGTTGTTAAGATTCGAATGCAGCAGAGCATTTTGTGGAAGAATATTAACTGCCTTATGGTGCTAGTGATAAATGATGTGACATTCTCTTTTCTTTTCTCTTTCGTTAACGTCTAACGTAAGTTTAGTGTAATTACTGTACAAAGTGCAGTACTCGTGTCCATCTCTTGTCGTTTAGAAGTGTCAATTAGCACACTGCCACTAGCACACCGAGGAAACACGACAGAAGGATGTGAGATCATTGATATGTTTGTTGTGTCTGAATGTGACTGTTCCCTGTGCAGTGGCCAACATGACCAGGATTCAAACGAAGCAGAGACCATTGAACGAGAAAGCGTAGATGACGGTGAAGACGGCGATGACATTAATTTGCCTTTGAAGTCGCGAAAATTACCCTCGTTTATCGCGCTAGAACCATCCGGTAGAAGTCCTCTACGAAAAACTAAAAAGGAACCCCTGGACGAATCGCTCGGTAACAGTTTGTATAAAGTTGTCGTTATGGAAACCGAAACCATGTGAAGTAAAACACCCTAGCTGTGGATGATGACGTTACGATGATGACGTTACGAACGTTACAGAATCTCTCCAGTGTCCTTGACACTTTTCTTTCTGCGTCTTCAAACATCTTTATGCAGCCACACTTACTGATCGTAGTTGACGTGTGCTACATAACTAAACTTCATTAAATACATCTGTGTTCAAACATATCACTCGTATAAATGTATTTGTAAAGTTTAGATATTAAAACGACAGATTGTTTTAGACACAACCGTATTTGTAAAATAAGCATAATTACGTTTTTAATCTGGTTATATAATTGCTAATTCTTGGCATTCATGTTTAAACAAATGTTGACTGTAATTGGTGTTAAGCCGTAACATAATTATAGATCATGCTTTAAAGCATTTAATTTATTCACCGGTGTTTCAATGGTATAATAGAAATAATGATGACTAAAGTGTGTCACTCTTTGTAAATTAGCTGCCAGCCACATGGTGGTGCCTTTGTTATATACTGAATCAGCCTGTAAATCGGCATATGTGAGTTGTCTTTACAAACTATTCCACATTAATACCAACAAAGATTCGACTGAAAAGTATTCACACGCTAACTTCAGGGACAATCTGGCAGTACTTCTCCCAGGTGCCAAGGTTAATTCAACCCTTTCAATGTTAATTCGGTGGTTACCTCAATCGTAGTTATTTACGGTACCTATGTGTAATGCTGGTCACTCGATATGCTTGTCAACATATGATGGCAAATATTATATGGTGAGCAACTGTTCAGTGGGTACCACTGGATTTACGTTCAATTTATGTAAAATTGGTGCCATAATTAATGACAGCAGAAATTAAATGGTCAGCAGGAAAGAGTGTAGGCCCAAATGTTTGTTATAGGGATAACTGCTGCACTTACTTTGTCATTGTGAATCGGTGGAAGCTAGTGCCTTAGAAATGTTTATACAGATTTTCACTTAGGTGCTGTCATGTGGATGGCAGCTAAAAGTTGCTCTTGAATCAGAATGACGCACCTCGGTATTCATTAGCTCTGTGTTAGGCCATCAGGACTATGTGCCTATCTCTGTCTGACAGTTACACCGGCAGTCTGAGTTAGACTGCGGGTGTAGCTGTGTCTAGGAGGCTCACTCTGCTGTTCTGGTGCATTCTGTTTCAGGTGTCACCCCACTTCAGATCCGTCCTCGCCTCTCCTTCACCCCGGAAGATGAGGAAACCACGCCCAAGTAATGCCTTCTGCATGCACGGCAGAATGTCACCATGTGATGCTTTTAGGATGGAATGCCGTGGGGACATCCTGCATGCACAGCAGAATGTCACCAAGTGATGACTTTAGGGTGGAATTACCTGGGGTCATCCTGCATGCACGGCAGAATGTCACCAAGTGATGCCTTTAGGGTGGAATGCCTTGGGGTCAACCTGCATGCACAGCAGAATGTAACCAAGTGATGCCTTTAGGGTGGAATGCTTTGGAGTGATTCTGCATGCACGGCTGGTGCCTTTAGGTTGGAATGCATCAGGACCATCATGCAGAATATTGTGTCATTGTGACGACTGGCTGGCTTCAGCGGCCAAACTTCAGTCTTAGCAAACTCTAGCCACTCTACCTCAGTGTCATCACAAACAATCTGATCTGAATTCCCGTGAGACTTCAGGAACTGTTGAACTTATGTGAGAGACAGCTGCGGTTGTTCATGGCCAGAAACAGTGCTGTAGAAAAACTTGTGTACATAAACGTTACAAATCAGAATGTGCCTCAGACATGCACAGAAGAGGAACTAAAGAAACATGTCCACGAAGAAGGTTGCCTTTTTTGGCAGAATAACAGGTAAGTACGGTGCACAGTGTTTATTGGTTTGCAGGGAAGAAAGTTTTTTGTGTACATAGTCTCTTTGTACATAGCCACTTGCTTGTCAGGGAGAAACACCTCTTTGTTGTGGTTAGTAAAGCAAGATTGTCTGTTGCGATACCCATTACCTGCCTCTGCAATACTGAAAAATATAGCATGTTTAAATACAATTTGAATGAAAGGAAATATGCACAACATTCAAGTTTTATTTATTTATCTTAGTGCTGTATGAATGTTTGAGTCACTTTCCATCAACTTTGGCATTGATGGATGTTGGCTGTATTATGAAGTCAGAACCGTCGACTAATTACTATAACAGAACTTTGTAAAAGCCAAGATCGGTATGTAAATTTATATATTTTTATCGATGCTTAATAAACTATTTGTTCTTCCTTTTATTGACATTCCGTTTGTAACAAGACATCAGAAGAATGCTTGCCATGTGGAGCAACAGTCAGCAGACTGCTGTATAAATGCTAGAGGTGTTGTCCCTTATAATAAAGGCACAAGAAAATTGTAAGTAAGGGTGATTGTCAATATCGCGGCACTGGCGGACACTACAAGACCTGTCGTATGACTGAAGACTTCTACAGCAATAAGAATTGCACCCGACTTAAAACTTTTCGAGGGATAATATTTCCCACATATCTAAGACGGTCTGTTGATGGTTGCTCTCTCTGGTGGTCTGTCTGATGATGTTCACGTGGCATGAAACGTTAAAGTAGGAACAAATTTTTGTTTGGTTGTGCCTTGATAACAAATATATAAAATAAAATGAGAATATCCACCTGTTTGCTTCATGCTGTTGATTTTGCTGCAATGTTTATCATCATTTTTATTATAGTCACTAGTCCTTACATGAGTGTACCAGTATATGCTGCAGTAACATGCATACTTGAGCTGATTTCTAGGAATTGTATGAAAGACTTTTTACATTTCTTTCGACTATCATACAGGCTGCATTCATGCCAGAAATTAATTAATATTTTTTGTTCTGGCTTTGTTATACAATGTACATGTATGTTGTTGTATTTTTTCTAAATAAAGATGTTCACAGTTGGCAAAATAGTGCTTGATTTTGGTTTCATTCTTGTAATAGTTTTAGAAGCCACAGCAAAGAATCTGCGTACGGGAGGTCTGTCATATTCTTCAACCAAGATTGGATTATTTTTGCTGTTTGGGGGTGTACAAGCTAGAAAAGATCATTGAGACTTTTTCAGAATACTGTAAATACCAATTTGATGCTCATTAACATTTTAAAAGAGCTTATTTTCTAAACAGGTGATCGTAGTATAGAGCAGACCAGTTATGGGAACTTGCAATACAATTGGCACCAATGATCTTTTCCTCTTGTGCAGCATGTGTTGTCAGTTGAATCCGATGGTTAGTGGCTGTGGTAGCTATTTTGGAACAGTCAGAATCGCAACTATCACACCAGGTGTTGGTGGGGGTGGCTTAAAGTAGAATTTACGCATGGGAAAGCTAAGTTGGTATAGCAGTTGCTCGCTTACACGTAGAAGTGCTACTGAAGTTTTGACACTTATTGTTGTTTATTAGATACCAGAGACAGCTCTTCCTACTTGTTTATTAGATACCAGAGACAGCTCTTCCTACTTGTTATTGACATTTTTATTTGTGTAAAAACGGATGGAAATTGCATAAGTTTCTAACGATTTCAGGGCAAGTAAAAATTCTGGTCAGACAGGTAGAATGTCAGGGTCATTTGCCCAATGCTGATGGGCAGTTGGCCAAACACCTTAATGTCAAGCCCTGAGTACTTCCTTCCAATGAGTCTCTGTACCAGGACACTCAGATGGCCAACGAGCACATCGGCTTCATCAGAACATGGGATTTGTTGTTCGAATAAATACGTAAATTAAAAGAATCTCTTCTCTTTGAATAAAAACAGTTCTTTGTATGCATACATCATATGCTGACTCCAGGACACATACTATAGAGAAATCACACAACAATCAAGTAACATTATTAAACATTACATATATTTATTCCATACCCAATATAAAACAGTACAGTTATAACATGTAGATTGTTTGCATTTTATATAAAATTATACATGCACTGTACGAATCTATTGACTCAAAAGCCACAACATGATATTTATTTGTAACATGGCACTTTAAATCTGACACATCAAGTAGTGTCAAGGACAACACCTACATTAAAAGATCATGTGTTATGTACAAGGCACCTATTTTTCCTAATTCACAAACGGGTTTGTGAAACCTGCATTATTGCCTGGTAAGAAACTTGTATGCTGCAACCTTCCTTATAATGACCAATCAACACATGAACCTTACAATAATGACCACACCGTCTCTTGCCTGTCGATAAATGATGTAACAAGAACCTGATAAAATCTATTTCACAAAATAATTATGTATAATAAGATATCTACTTTCTACGGAGGTTACATAGTTAACATTTTGAACAGGTCTGCATTTCCATTATGTTTATCGACAGGCAAGCGTTTCTGGTTCCAGGAGGTCGGATAAGTTGCATTATACAAAACATTTGTATCTTCCCAACTACAAGCACCACACATAACTCAAGTAAATTTCTAACATGCTACATAATGCCATCCTATCTTGTACCGAGTGTGTACACTGTTAACAGCAGAATACTGTGGACATGCCGTAGGAAACAGATTATAGTGGGTGTTATGGCAATGTATTTTATCTATCAGTACCCACTAGAAGTCGAATACTCATTGCACCAGTAAGTTGCTTCAACAGTACGCTTCATCTCAGAGACCAATGTCATCATCTCTGGTGGCTAGTCATCCACTGATACCCAGAATAAAAACTACGGATCACCGGAATGTCACTCTATGCCCTGCATATGAATCAGACAAGGTATTTCAGCATAAACAAATAAAACATTCATAAACAAAGTTGCAAACTAAAACATTGAACATCACCAGGATTTACTGCGATTCAATAAACAAGCTGTCGACAGTGTTCTACACCTTAGCTGAAAAGTTGGTGGTCAGTCGGACTTTCAACTTTCAAAAGTTGGTGGTCCAAATCACTGTCATAACAACATTTGTAATATGGGACTATACACATGTATTATTTACACTATTGGTGATGGCAAGCCATGTACCAATGACCATGTGATTACCGACACTTGCAACTGTTACCTAAATACAAAATAAATATTCCCATTACACTAACCTACATGATATATGATGATTATGAAAAAGATAATGGTATTGTGCAAAAGTAAAAAATTACACCACGCAAATTATAGAATTGATTTTTTGAGCTTTTTCAACATTTCCCTGAATCTTGGTTAAATACACATCTAGGACATTAAAACAATGTTTACGAAAAGTATGCACAATTCAAGCGTTTTAAATGGTACCCACATTTTACATAAGCAATTATGACTGGTGACTCAGTTCGTAACAAAACATCATGCAACAGTGCAGATTGTTCAGTTTCAAAATTGGGGTCAGCTTCATTCTGAAACACCCATTGAACTTTGTTAAGACACAACAACACTTACATTAAACTAATTTGCTTTCAATAACAGAATTGAATAATACATTTTCATTTGTGCATTTTGTAAACATTTAAACAGAAAAAGCCCACTACAGAGTACATCAGTAACAAATTTCCCCATTTGGGAAATTAATAAAATGCTGCGTGTTATCGTAGTCACATACTGAATCATACAAAATAATGCAATGACACTTCTGTCACTGAAAGATGTCTATAAACGTGGCTGTCATAAAAATAACTATGTCTGGGCGCCAAAACCAGGGAGTGAAATCCAGCTATAGCCACAACTGAAAATGACCATATCCAGTTTCCATGGATATCACCAGGTATGTGGAAATTTACAAATGCATTGGAAATTAACTGGACGATTGGTGTACGTTCACAGGTAACTAAGGATATGACACACCTTCAGTACACTGTAAGTGGATCGTAGATGGAACTTCTCTCCTGGCTCTGAGAAACCCCTTCTTACACCGTTTTTTTTTAGATGCTACTATTATACTATTGCAACTAAACTAGTAACTACAGTTTGCAAAATGGTTTAAGTACACACGAAAACAGCTCGTCGCTGTGCCGCACTGTCAGGTCATATGTGTCATCACAGACGCTCATTCAAGTTCAAAAGAGCGTGGTATTTCATCTTATAGTGGTCTCTCTCCCTCGTCACCTGAGTCAGAGTGTCCCGGAGATCGCTATTCTCCGTCTCCAGGTGCGAGTGGTGTTCCAGTCTCTTCGAGCGACAGTTCTGGGCGTAGCCGCGGTTCTTCAGCGTCCGTCGGCGCTGCTTCAAACGCTTGACGGCGTCCGGCGACCATCCCCGCAGACGTCGGTTAAGCTCACGCACCGTCAGTCGGACCAACTCGCCGTCGCTCGGGGCGCCCGGCTCTGAAGGCTCGTCCAGGTCGCATGGAGACGGGGGCTCGGATAGTATGTCTATAACCGGGATAGGAGCCGTGATTGTCGATTCGACGACGGGAGCCGACATCGGAGGGTCTGTTACGGCCGGAGTGTTTACATTGTCAGGGACCGTGGCAGGGACATCGTTGTAGATTTCGATGGACTGCTGCGACTGCGACAACCACGAAAAGTCAGATATGTCAACCCGCGGTCCCTGCGAATCGTTGAGTTCCAGCTTCGGCTGTTGTATTATCGCCGGGGTTTTGTGGTCGGGATTCGCTGTCCACATCGTAGTCTCGGCCAACACGGGAGACTGGCTGTCTGGCTCGGAGTCGACGAACAGCAGGGGCGACATCGGCCGGGCGTCGACTGTTGTTGGCATCGCGGGAATCGCCGGTACTCCATCCATGGACGTCCGCACCAGTTCTGACAACACGGATTCGAGTGTCGGCACCATCGAAGTTCGGCTGTCAGCTTCCGATTTGAGTGTATCTACCGCATCTATCAGGTTCATGTCGTACCAGTCCATGTTGTCCCAGTCGAGCAGTTTATCGGTGCTGGCGACCTTACGGCTGTCACCGACGACGTTGTAGCGGTCTTCTGCTGGCCGATCTGCCATGCTGACCTCAGCACTAACCTCGCGCGAAAGTTCTGCTGATAGTCCGGTCATCCGACGCTTCAAACTCTTTCTGTGGTGTTCATGTGTCTTCGTCGTGCACTTACGCAGGTAAGCGACGCGAAAAACAACACGAAACAACGGTCGAAGGAACTGTTACGTGGGAGGTGCTGCCAACACCACCGAACAGTTCTGCAATCAAGAGACGACAAGCGGGCTATACTGGAAACCAACAATTTTCGACCTCGGCGTAACGTCACGCGCTTAGGTTGTTACTTTATTTAGGCACTACGTCACATTCATCCAATCAGAACCGATGGGGTTTCCTCGCGGATACCAGAATGAGGCTTCAGAACGGGATTCCCGTCTATTTCGAACGGAACATGTTCGATCTTGTCGCTGCGTACACAGTGTTGCGTACTCGGTACGTCGGGAAATCCCCTTACCTCACCGCCGGAAAGCCACGTGCTAATCTAAAGCAGGCCGATTGAACTGTTAATCCAAAGGGTTTAACCTGCGAATAAAACATAATGACATTTAATAAAAGATCATGACAATTAAACGTTCGCGTACAGTATGATATAAATTACATATAATTGTTTTTTTCTTCAAAAACTCAAACACCTGATGATTTTATAGCAACACGTACAATTCTTGATTAAATTATGAATGGTTATTGTTGGTACAATTTATCTTTTATTTTAAGATAATGTTTAGACTGTATGATTTTTTTTACTATTTCAAAGTACAACTAATTACGCATGTATAGGTGCAATGCTTGCCTGCATTCCTTACAAACAATTAAGACGGATTTCACGTCCAAATATAAAATTTTGTAATTATTAAATTACTGTTAACAATAGCCTAATCGTTAATATTGTAACATATACCCAACACGTAATGTTATTTGAGAATATTAGACCAACACAACACAATACTGCAGTACTTACGTATCTTTGTGGTTTGCTGTTATTGCGCAATACCTCGATTGTCAAGTTGTACGGTCGCGGACATATGCATACAGGCCAAGTTTAATAACAAATACAATTCTCGTCAGATTTCTCAGCGGTCTGGAACGTTAGACTCGTTCGGTAGGCTTTTATAGACAACGAACAAGGACAGTGGAGGACACGTACTATCCTAAGCGCCCTTGTACATTTCATCAGCCAAAGTCGATTTCGTCACTGACCCGGTTTAATTATGCGCGCTATATGGACGTCACACGTGTGCATGTCCTATAGTGGTTATAGTTTACGCGCTGCGCTAAAACACGCAGTTTATTTTCAATTTCTTGTGCATCGCACAAATATGAATAAAATATTGTAATTAATATAAATTGCATGTTAATTAACAGAGGTCAATTAAAGACGTTAAATTATAAAGGTTCAAAGTGATAATACGAAGTCTTATCGACTAAATTAACACACCAAGCCCACTGGTGCAATAACATATGCGTGCGTGCGTGTGTATGTGTCAGTGTGCGTGTGTGCGTGCGTGAGCGTGTGTGTGTCTGCGTGTGTGTGTGTGTGTGTGTGTGTGTGTGTGTGTGTGTGTTTGTGCGTGTGTGTGTGTGTCTGCGTGTTTGTGTGTCTGCGTGTCTGTGGGTGTGCGCGCGTGCGCGCGCATGTGGCGTATATGTGTGTGCATGGTGTCTGTGTGTGTGTCTGAGTGTGTGTGTGTGTGTGTGTGTGTGTGTGTGTGTGTGTGTGTGTGTGTGTGTGTGTGTGTGTGTGTGTGTGTGTGTGTGTGTGTGTGTGTGTGTGTGTGTGTGTGTGTGTGTGTGTGTGTGTGTGTGTGTGTGTGTGTGCGTGTGTGCGTGTGCGTGTGTGTGTGTGAGGCAATTGGTGAGTTTCGGGGAATGGAGGGGGGTAATCAAATTTGATTTTTTTGGAGAGCCTCAAAGGGGAATCGTACGTGCAATTGATGATTTTTGTGACAGCCGCCCTCCGAATAATCACCATGTTCCGACACCTATGTTTAATTATTGAGGGAATTGTATATGAACAATTACAGATCGTTAATTGAGAACCCAGTGTTTTACATTTATAATGCTAATTAATAATGCGCGCGCAGGCACTCATTAACGCAATCAAAGGTCTCCCGTACGTCCGCACACCACCTGCCCATCCCCCGGGGGGGGGGAGCACTACCCTTACATGTGGGTAGGGGTGTGCAGCCGAAGGTCACATACCCCTACCCTTGATAAGGGCATCCAATATCAAAAAGTATATCCTTGATCTAGGGACAAATTTAAAAGACACAATTTTTATGTAAGTATTTAATTCATATAAACATATCTATAGGTGCGTGTATTCGGATACATATATGCACATTGCACCTAACTTGGCAAGAGAGTTCCTCGAAATGATACCCTTGTCTAGGGAACTTCTTTATAATGTTGGCCCTTGTTCTAGGGAGAACATGTCAAAAACAGACTTTGATCTAGGGAGCCTCGGTAAAAAAACGACCCTTGAAGTCGGCACATCCACAGTACTGCTTGTACAGGCAGTGCACCCCCCGGGGCCCATCCCAACCACTGACCTAAATATTAACTGATGTCAGTGACCTCCAACTCGAGCTCACGGCTTTGTAATAGTGACACCTGGTGGATGTACTGATAACTACATTTAGTCAACAATCATGGCTTCCAACGGGATGCTTGATACCGACAGCGAAGACGATCTTCCCAGCGGATGGGATGAAAGAGTTACGCTGGATGGGAAGGTGTATTATGCGAAGTGGGTATACATTCTATGAATATGGAATTAGCAGCTGATTGCATAAAATGTACTACGATTAAGCAACTAGTTGAGACAAACTCAAACAAGCCATGATGACGTTCGTTGTCACAATCATATCATAAAAATTCATATGTCAGGTTCAACCTTCAGCCCATGCTTCAACTTCAACTCAGTCAAGTGTGTTCAGCCATCATCTTTCAAGTTCAGGTTGTCTTCTTAATTTTACAAATAAATTATAAATAAATTGACGTGATTCGTGACTCTAAGTGTAAGCCTAGCCCTAGACCTACGCTACAGGCTACAGCCTACACTGGCTAAGCCAAACCCTGTCCCTAGCCTTACAATACAACTTCAAGTCAGGTAAAGACTCGAGCCTTGTCCGAGTCAAGCTGGAGTCAAGGCCATATCATATGATATGCTATCACATCCCGCCTAGGTTAAAAAACAAACTTGCAAACACATAGACTAGTACATACAGTGATTCACCGAGCCCATGCCCAAGGTCCAAACCCAAGGTTCAAGGCCGGCAAAGGAATACTTGCCCCAAGAATTTTTAGTAGTATCTGCGACTGTCTTTTGTCTTGAGGCTTTGGCGCCACCTGTGAACACTAACGACACCTCGCAATCTGTCATTCTCCTCACCCCTTCATTTTCTACATCCCCTCACCCCACTACACTATGTCGCATTACAACATTTTTTTTCTGTTGCCAAAGCTACCCCCCAAAATGACAAAATTTTCATCCAAATGAAGGTGGTCATAAAACAGAAGAAGAAAAGAAGGTGGAGGGCACGTATGAGACTTGTAAGCCTGCAACAATTTCATGGCAATCTTTTTAATATATCTCAAGCTTATTAACTGTACTACTGTAGCGACTTATTGCATTCACGTTGGCGTAATCGCACGCAACTGACCAAATTAGGACCAAGTACAACTGATTCAGTGAACTTCCTACTAATAATTACTTGGTACAAACAACCTCCTCATCATATATTTAATAGGGATATATCAAGTTTCAAGTTAGATATTAACTAATAACCAAACATGTGGTTGAGCAAACATTTGTTTCCTCTTTCTTCAAAATTTCAGATACAGCGTTTATCACTTCATACATTTATGCATTTACTAAATCTGAAGAATAAAATGAATGAACCTTTTTTAACTTATTCTGTTTATTTTGACCCACAGTCACCACACACAAGTGACCCAATGGCACCATCCAACCACGGGAAGAAAGAAGATTGTAATGGGAGGTAAGTTGTACTGTTTCCACAATTTAAAGGGAGTCTTTCAATTCGGTTTTTGTTTGTAAATTCATCCTATACAATATAAATTATATATAATATATTTTATGCAGACTACCCAAATATGCTTCAATGAATAATTTGTTGTTGATATTTAAGTGTTTTAGGCGAAAACAGTTTATTTACATGACTACAAATATTATCTGAGCTCGCTATTCACGGATTTCAGTGATAGTTCGGTGATTTTTATAACCATTGAACTGGTGAATTCAAAAGTTGTTTCAGCTTTGTTGACATCTATTGGGGCGGTAAGTCAGTTAGAATACATATAGTTTCTACTAGAGTTCTGTACCATTACTATCGTATACAGTATGTCAGTATACTGTACATACCTGATATTTTTTGTATGGTATAAGGTTTTTCTTTATACATGAAATTCCATTATCGTCCACAGAATTGATGGTTTGAAACACATTTAATTTCTCAAATGAAAATAAAATTTTGCATAGACAACATTAAACAAAATAAGTAAAGCAGAAGGTAGAAGGTAAGTTCTTGCCATAATGACCATATGTATTGGGACACTTAAAAATAATTGAATTATCAGCTGTCCCAAAACATACGATGCACAAAGATAATTATCAGATTCACTGTCCAAAAACTAAGGGACACGAACGAATCCTGAAATCATATCGTTGACCTGGCTTTTTAATTTCACCATGGTTACCTCATCTATTACTCTGCTACAAACTATTTTTGAGTGGCTGAATTGCTTTATATCCTGTGAAACAAATGGTATATGTAGGGACTACGTTTTTTCTTGAATTAATGATACTTTTATTTCAACAAGAACAATCATAAAGTAGTTTATTATTTATTATTTATAAAACTTTTTTCAACAACAACAGGCAACAAAGTAGCTAACTATTAAATTATAGATGTATACAATTGTCAAAAAAGGACAAGAAGAGGTGTAACACTTATGATGACACCCTCAGCCATGTGAAATGTTTAGACTGTCCACACTTGTTGAAAGACTGTTTTTTGAGTGTCAGTATTTGACTGCAGTACTGCCCATAACCACATTACCTCCCACCCTCATCTTGGCCACATATAGAAATACATTTGTTATTAAATTGTAGAAGATAAACTTGCAAAAATGCAACACAACGTCATGTAATCCCCATTGAACTACCTCTGGTATTTACAGGGTGTCGTCCATTACACTGTTAGTAACTAATTTCTTAGTGGATGATCATATATCATATGCATATTAAAATGTCAACTACACATGAAACGATGTGCAAGTCTTGGGACAATGCAGACAGTTGAGAGATCACGCAGTTTTGTACATTACCGCCAAACATTGGGGGACTGCAACTAGAATTTTAGATGCTTATGGTGACACTTCCTAAATGTATAAAGGCCACAGCTGGTAGTCAAGAGAAGGGTGAAACATCGTTGCTGGTGCTACAATAATTGACATCACCCTAGTTTGTGTCGTTTATCTCAGAGCAGCTGTGATTGTAAAACGTTTTATTGATACACTGTTTATCATTTACGCGTCCGCGTCAGGGAACAAAGTGGGTATGCGTTCGTCAGAAACAAGAACAATTGGTGTCCCAATACATAGGGACAAAATAATTACATTTACAAGTGTCCCAAAACATACAGTACAGACAAATAATAATTTTCTAGATTTTTAGGGTGTCCCAAAACATACGGTGTCCCAATACATATTACAGTGTATTACTGTGTATTGCATGATTTCCAGTCCTTGGGACTGTTCAGAGATGCTTTACACTTCACTCTCTGGCAAGCCTATTCATTCAAACACCATCATGACTTCTCTGGGAACCTTTGAGCAGTGCTACAATTTCTGTCAGAAAAGTAGTCGTACACAAATATCCACCACTGTCTATATAGCCAGGTACTCGTTCATACAGCTGACAGAACAGAACCAACATGGAGTGAACGAACTTTCCCATGGTTCAAAATGGCAGGAAGAGGAATTGAACCAGGAATCTCTTAACCACTACACTACCTTGCCCTACTGAACTACAAAGGGAACATTTTGTATTGTAATCATAATTAATTATTGAGATGTTTTGTCTTTCAAACATTTATGCCAAAAACATCCTGTGACATCCAGGTTAGTAGGTCACATCATTACAATGATGCGTTTCCATAAAAATAATCATTGATTCTGTCTGATGTATAAATAATTATGATAATAAATGTAGCTAATTTGACACATTACGAGTCCGAAGAGATGTGAATAGCTGAAAACACAAATGTTCCTGCACGTTTAAAACATATAAATGAGATAATTGTTTGGTCTGTTATTCTATATCTTGGTCATGGTTTAAGGAGGCAGACAGTGTATATAGTTATTCATTGAGTTATGACATATTTGTATACTACCAAACTATTTCGTTCAATGAAACTGCAATTTTAAATAAAAATTGGTACAATAGTTGTACATTATTATTAATGCCCCACAGTGAGTTATAACTCATTCCTGATTCAAATCTGTGAACTGTGGAAACAGATATGAGTCCGATTGCCTCAGGACATGATCTTAATAATGTTCATTCACAAGTCAAGTTTGAGCTCACTGGAGTCCCGTGATGTGAAGTTAATAGACCGGTGCATTATTTAAACTTTTCATTCGTTGCAAATATTCAGTAGTTGATTCAACTGATAAGGTGATATTGTTGCATACCTTGTGTTGGTTGCAGAACTGCCGTACGGCTGGGAGCAGAAAGTGAATGAGGAAGGCCAAGTGTATTATGTTGAGTATGTACAACAGCTGTCAGCAGTAGTTACATCAATCACTATTTCCTTTATTCATCATAATATGGAGCATGAAAGAGATATTTCGTGTCATTGCCATAATCCACCATACATATTTTCCATTTACATTTACCAGTATAGTTTCTCTATCACTCAAAATGTATATTTACTATCAAATTTAGTATATCGAATCTCTAAATTATCTTTGATACCCTGCAATTAAACAATTAATTATGAATCCCTGATAATAACTTAATGCAAATTGCCCCATGCTGCCATCTAGGGACTATTCAGTTTAATGGCGAAATTGCCACGTCTGGTGCTGCCACCTGGTGATTTATAATAAAGTAAATTTGCCTACAAGTAGGTGGTTAGGCTGTTGAAACATTCATAGAAAAGAGGTTGTTGTATGTAGTATCAAAAGTAAGCTTGCTAGAAAATGCAATTGACAAACATGAATTGATTTAGAATAATGCAACATTGTATGGTGCAATATTAACTATATTTCATATGTTTGCCTGTTAGTACCATTTTAATAGTTTTGGTTACCATGGTGAATTTTGTGTATGTTTTAATCCCTGTAGATTTAGCTTCACTGTGGGAGAGTAGACAGTACTTGAATTATCACCCAATGTATGACTTGTTGATATAGAGTTACAAGGGGTGTTTTACTACATGCCAATATTCAACCCAGATGAACCGTTGCCTGCGTAACGTGTGTAGTGTATACCACAATGGCTTGTGTATACTGACCCTGTGTTTGCATCAACAGTCACGTTTCGAAGAAGACAACCTACACAGATCCACGCCTCGCCTTCGCGGTAGACAGTAAGGAGGAGAATATGAAGGGTGTGAGGCAGCGGTTTGACGGAAGCAGTACGGCCCTCCAAGTCCTACAGGGTCGGGATCTGTCAGGGAAATACGCCGTTATCACGGGCGCCAACTCTGGAATTGGTGCGTATCTATAGCGAGTGGTGCCCTCTGTGGACACAGGCTGTATGCAGTCTCGGTCTGTCAGGACCAAATGTTTTGAGATTGGGGTGGGGATGGAGAGGGGTGGAGAAGGTTACATTTTAAAGATTACATTTGACAGATTTTTAAAAGGCTTAAATTGTGTTGAAATTGAGAAAGACAGATTATGTGAACAATTATTATGATATTGAAATTAATTCAGTTAGCTGAGTTGTTGTATAAAAAAAATTTCTTGATTCAAAATGTGTTATTTTCGTTCCATTACTTTTGTCCTGTTACCTTTTTCCTAGCAAAAACTTACTTTTTGTCAGTTACTTTTTCCTGTTTCTTTTTTCCATTCACCATTAGAGGTGAAATTGATGGTGTATAAACTCTAAAGAATGGTGAGACATCTGGGAGATAGGCCCAAAACTAGGGCTGAAATATAAAATTATGGCATCGCATTCTTCTTACGTTGAGGCAGGGTCGTAGTTACAATATTCCATATAACCAGTTCACGAATTACATATTTGCATAATCGTACTGTGTAACATTTACATGGCACTGTTCTTTGGATTTACACTTAATAGCACTCAAAGACATACACAGTAGATAGTGAACAGAAATGGTACTGCTGAAAAATAGAAAATAACATCAATTAGCAAAATAATAACACTATTATTTTTCATAAAAACAACTGTGTGTGTTAATCTGTATATTAATATGCTACCTTTGTGGGCAATATGGCAACATGGGCGAATTAAGTGGTGAACCATTCTCCAGAGGGTGCCACTGTCGTTTTACAATTGCCTTACCGTAACGTATTTGCTTGTAGCATGCCATAATAATTACTGGCAACTGCTGAGATTAAATGACGGCGGGAACGAGTTTAATATAAAAAATATGTAACCGTGAGAATTGCAGCTTGGTTTATTCCACCATGAATGGATCTAACAGATAATCTCGGAAAGTCAGTGTCCAGTATCAGACAAAATTACTTTCATTTTGCGGGAGTCAGACGGATATTGCATTTAATGTATTGATATCATCATATCAATGTTAACCAATGTTTATCTGAGGAGGGTGGGGGGGGGGGCTGAGGCCAGATGAAAGCAATTTCATCTGATATCGGACATTGGCATTTCTGTGCCTTACAGGGTTCGAGACTGCTCGTTCTCTGGCATTCCATGGTGCGTTTGTCATCATGGCGTGTCGGAACATGAAGACGGCAGCAAAGGCAGCAGAAGCCATCAAAACAGAACGACCACACGTCAAAGTCGAGACAATGCACATTGATCTGACGTGTCTGCAAAGTGTTCATCAGTTTGCATCAAACTATAAATCTAAGGACTGGTGAGTAGATGAGTAGATGACAACATCATTTGTTCATTCCACATTGCTGTAGTTCATTCAGCTGTATAAATAAGTACCTGGCTACAAGGCAGTGGTGAACACGTGTGTGATTAGTCTTTGTTGTGTAAGTGCAGTAGGTGTCTGAATGCTTCCTAAAACAGCCAATATGATGTTCAACAAGTGTGTCAAAGGGGAAATGTAAAATGCCTTGAGAAACCGTAATGACTGCATTATAAAAGAACTATGTAATAACACGATCCCCTCGTTTTTCTCATGCAGTGCCACTTTTAAAATCACTGCATTGCCTCCCTGTGCAATGTCGCATTATTTTCAAGGTGTGTACAGTTACCTATCAAGCTCTTTCATCCAAACAACCTATATATCTACTTTCATTACTTATTCCTGCATGTAAACATATTCAGCTTTGGTTATATAGTTCTGACTTCCTTTTTATTCCTAAAGTCAACACTAATACTGGAACTAGGGCTTTTTCTGTTGCTGCCCCTGACTCTGGAATATGCTCCCTCTTAGTGTTAGATCAGTTATATTACACAGTTCCGCTGTCATTTAAAAAGTTACCTTTATAAACTTGCTTATCCACCATAGTTTTTTGGCATATCCATCCATCTGTTGACAACGTGAATACTGCTTATCGATTTTGAGGTTAACCATCCCTTTTGTCTTGATGCGCCTCAGAGCTTGGCTTCCGAGGACCTAGGCGCAACAGAACTTACCTTATTATAATTATTGTGTTTCCTCACGGCAGGCCTCTACACATGTTGATTCTGAATGCGGGCGTGTTCTCGCTGCCATACACACTCACAGAGGACGGCTACGAGGAGACGTTCCAGGCGAACTACCTCGGCCACTTCTACCTCTGTCAGCAGCTGCAGGACGTCCTCACGAGGTCTGCCCCTGCAAGGATCACAGTCGTCTCGTCAGAGTCACACAGGTCTGTAGAGAGGAATGTTGCAGCTGGAACAGGGTGCGCAGTGGCCTGATAATAATTATTATACACTGTATTGCAATTCGTATGTTGCCTATAGTATGTTCAAAATTTAAAAAACAATTTCCATGCTTCCGAACACAAAAAAAATTAGATTGGATTTTTGCTTGTTTGGAAATTATGGATATTTATAGCAAGGTATATATATATATATATAAATTATATATATATAAACATGTACCTCCTTTGGGGTGCATGTTTTTCAACCTGCCATTGCAGGCTGCCAAAAACTTACAGCTGCATCGCCTTAAGTCCTCAAACTGCAAACCCTCTTAAGACCTCCAACTGCACTCATCCCTTTCAGTCTTCCTAAAGACCTCAGTCTGCATCCCCTTGAGACCTCCAACTGCACCCTCTCCATTGACACTCTCAAAAGTGGAACACTTTGTCCTTCAAGCAGAACTCTTGCCTTAACGGGGAATGCTTATGAACCCGTCATGAATATACGAACCTTGTCTACAGAACTGTCTGCATTACCCAGTACCCATAAACACAGTTCCTCTGCACTCAGGTTCTCGCTCCTGAACAAGGACTCGTCCCTGGCCTCGCAGTTGTCCCCGCTGGCCGACAACTACCGTGCCATGCTCGCCTACAACCGCGCCAAGCTGTGCAACGTGTTGCTGTCGAATTGTCTGCAGCGACGGCTCGGGGTGCATGGTGTCACCAGCAACGTCGTCCATCCAGGCAACCTCATCTCGACCGGTCTCTCACGGCATTGGTGGCTCTGGAGGGTGCTCTTCACGCTCGTGCGACCGTTCACAAAGAGCTTGGTGAGAACGACAGACTACGCAATGTATAGTGCAATGACAGAGAATGTCTGCAAGCATCCTGATCTCGACTCCGTATATTCCTATCCCGATCGCACACACGCACAGGTCCATTGTTAGACAATCGGACTGAGCGCATGGCGCAATCGGGATAGGTAGTTGAGATCAGGGCCATTGCAGACACTGTCATGATCAGTCTAGTGTTTATATCCGCACTCACAGGTAACCCATTGAAAAGGTGGGCTTCCAGCTGACTGGAATATCAATATTGACCAAATGTTTACAGGATTTTACAACATGTAATATATATAACAATGTCTACGTAATACTGTTTAACTATACAGAGCTATATTTTACAATCAACAGTCTCCCTCTTGAGCAGCCTCCCTTGTTCAAAGGTACTTTGACCATGTAAGAGGGGTGGCTGTTCGGCAGGGGGACACCTAGTTTTAATGATCAACATACCGATGTTAGTGGATGGCTGTTAGTGAATGGTGCCGACCCGAGGGAGGGGGAGTACTGTACCATGTTCCTGCCTTGTTGCAGCAACAAGGTGCAGTGAGAGTTGGACTACTGTATCATAATAATAATAATAATGTTTATTTTATATAGTGCGATATCCAAAACATTCATAGCACTTTATATTATAAGACTAATACATGGATAGTAGAAATAGAACATTTAAGTATAAGAATAAATAAATTAAGATAGTAGTGCTGTGTAAACATCAGTAGATTAAGTAAGTTGGTTCAAATGTTAAAATAAACCAATTCTCGTGTTAAAATAAATACTTAAGATGTTCTATCATGTCTTCCAGCAACAAGGTGCGGCGACGACGGTGTTCTGCGCGACGGCCCGGGAGCTGGAGGGCATCGGCGGCTACTACTTCATCAACTGCTTCTCCGTCCAGCCGTGCAGTGACGCCGAGATGCACGAGCTGCAGGACGAACTGTGGAAGATCAGCGAGCAGATGGTCACCAACGCCAGCTCACTCCACGGTCTAGTTGCCGAGCGGGACTCGGGGGCGGATTCTGAGAGGGTAGTATAGTGGGGGGAGGGGAAACACCAATTGCCTTGAGGCTCGCCAAGAAAAACCTCCACTGATGGCCGATTAACATTTTAAGAAGCTCCCCAAAAACATCCATTTGCACCCTCCCCCTGAGACTCACCTAAACGGGGGAACACTTTGGGAGGGCACTCAACTCTAACGAAGGCAGAGCGTGGCCAAATTCCAAAGGTCTTGGGGGGGTACGTGCCTCTGGATCCACCTATAGGCCTAGTCAGATGAACCTGAATCAAAACGGTCTACACTACAGCCATTTTATCACAAGACGAATTCGACTTGTACATGATGATGGGTCATTGCTCATGGCTGAGTTAGAGAAGGCGGTCGAAAACATGTTCTCATCTTTGCCCAGATGACGGGCGATTGCTCTTTGAAACTGCTCACTGTAATCAGAAACATTAAATTCCACATGTGTATATTACGACATCGAGATATTGAAATAAGAATAACTTGGTGAAGATAAAATTAGAAAACTGTTTGCTATTAGCAAGGAAACCAGTGATCAAAATCTGATTAGTTGATCGTTTGCCAATATCAAAGAAGTGTCGACACATACTTGGAGTATAACCTTACAGTACCAAATCATGAACTTGAAGTACGGCAGTAGAATGCGTTAACTGGTGTCGACGAACCAGAGTGCTGCCGTGTAGTATCAACAATATTGCAAAACCAGTACTCTTGTACTGATTCGTTGTCTATTGGTGGGGCACGTTAATGATGAATGTGCCAGTTGTATATACATGATGTAATATATATTTTATATTTGGAATTTTGTTGGTTTGCTCGTGTTTTCATTAAACATGGTGTGTGTGTGTGTGCGTATTTGTGTATGAGCGTGGGCACGTGCTTACGTGCGCCCTTGCATGCGTGCACATATTCGCGAGCATGTGCGTACGCGGTTGTATAACTGATCTCTATTTATAAATTGAGACCAGTGGATCGTATGCATGTGTCGCTTGAACACTATTGCATGACGCTATGGCGATATCGTATTTTAATGTTTTACAACAAGGGCCGGCAACCTTTTTGAATGGGGGACGAAACAAATGACTTGGAATAAGTCGGCGGGCCACACACGTATTACTGAATATTGATGATCGTTAGACTAATCCTCGTGAGAACTGGTACATCATGTCATGTTTGGAATCTGAATATAAGCAAGCTTGTTTAGAACTATGTATTGGAATATATAAAGAGTTACCAGTTACGAATAATATTATTAGAAAGCACCCATTATTCATGGTCAGTGTTCTTGGTACAGAAATGGCATCATGATGATTAGTTTAACAATTGGTGCAGTTGCCGCGCCACATAACAAATTGGTAATGAGCGTAGTAGGGCATTGTAGTTCGGTGAAATCTATCCGAACATCTTATGGCGCATCGTTGAGTTTCACGTGGAAAGGGTTGGAAAAACAACAACTCCTCACTACGAGTCCTAAGATCGGAAATACACTCAGGTTTGCGTTTCGCAGTTGTGTCTCCCAATGTAGCAACGTGATTTCGGAAGTGGAAACGAAATGGAAAATCTAACTGATGGGAAGTTCTCGTAAATTCATTTGGGGTCTGTAAATTCTGGTACTTCTGTACACTTCTGCTCCATTGACACCCTATAATCCAGTATATCAGCTCATAGCGTTTGTGTGCGGCGCAACCTCAGCTAGAAGGTGTTTGAACTGCCAGTGGCTTACGCCATGAGCGCGAACGTAGTTCACGGTCTTCACGATAACGCTCATTAATAAAAATAATAAGATAACTTCTATTGCGCCTAAATCCTTGGAAACCAAGCTCAGAGGCGCATCAAAACAAAAGGATTGGTCAATCTCAAAATCCATAAGCAGTATTTCAGTTGTCAACAGATGAGTCACGGCGCTAGGGAGCTACGGTGGATAAGCAAGGTTGTAAAGATAAGTTTTTAAATGACGACGGAATTTTGTAATATTTTCAACTGATCTAACACTAGGAGGGAGCATATTCCAAAGAGTTGGTGCAGCAACAGAAAAAGCCCGAGTTCCAAAGTTAGTGTTGACTCTAGGAACAAAAAGTAGGTCAGAACTAGATGGTCGAAGCTGGATAGGTTTTCTTACATGAGTAAGCAATGAATGCAAATAAGATGGTTGCTTACTGGACAGTGCCTGGTATGTAATAGTACGTATCTTAAATATTATACGATATCGTACAGGAAGCCAATGCAAAGTCTTCAAAAGTGGTATTTCAACAAGAACAATCATAAAGTAGTTTATTATTTATAAAACTTTTTTCAACAACAACAGGCAACAAAGTAGCTAACTATTAAATTATAGATGTACACAATTGTCAAAAAAGGACAAGAAGAGGTGTAACACTTATGATGACACCCTCAGCCATGTGAAATGTTTAGACTGTCCACAGTTGTTGAAAGACTGTTTTTTGAGTGTCAGTGTTTGACCGCAGTACTGCCCATAACCACATTACCTCCCACCCTCATCTTGGCCACATATAGAAATACATTTGTTATTAAATTGTAGAAGATAAACTTGCAAAAATGCAACACAACGTCATGTAATCCCCATTGAACTACCTCTGGTATTTACAGGGTGTCGTCCATTACACTGTTAGTAACTAATTTCTTAGTGGATGATCATATATCATATGCATATTAAAATGTCAACTACACATGAAACGATGTGCAAGTCTTGGGACAATGCAGACAGTTGAGAGATCACGCAGTTTTGTACATTACCGCCAAACATTGGGGGACTGCAACTAGAATTTTAGATACTTATGGTGACACTTCCTAAATGTATAAAGGCCACAGCTGGTAGTCAAGAGAAGGGTGAAACATCGTTGCTGGTGCTACAATAATTGACATCACCCTAGTTTGTGTCGTTTATCTCAGAGCAGCTGTGATTGTAAAACGTTTTATTGATACACTGTTTATTATTTACGCGTCCGCGTCAGGGAACAAAGTGGGTATGCGTTCGTCAGAAACAAGAACAATTGGTGTCCCAATACGTAGGGACAAAATAATTACATTTACAAGTGTCCCAAAACATACAGTACAGACAAATAATAATTTTCTAGATTTTTAGGGTGTCCCAAAACATACGGTGTCCCAATACATATTACAGTGTATTACTGTGTATTGCATGATTTCCAGTCCTTGGGACTGTTCAGAGATGCTTTACACTTCACTCTCTGGCAAGCCTATTCATTCAAACACCATCATGACTTTGAGCAGTGCTACAATTTCTGTCAGAAAAGTAGTCGTACACAAATATCCACCACTGTCTATATAGCCAGGTACTCGTTCATACAGCTGACAGAACAGAACCAACATGGAGTGAACGAACTTTCCCATGGTTCAAAATGGCAGGAAGAGGAATTGAACCAGGAATCTCTTAACCACTACACTACCTTGCCCTACTGAACTACAAAGGGAACATTTTGTATTGTAATCATAATTAATTATTGAGATTTTTTGTCTTTCAAACATTTATGCCAAAAACATCCTGTGACATCCAGGTTAGTAGGTCACATCATTACAATGATGCGTTTCCATAAAAATAATCATTGATTCTGTCTGATGTATAAATAATTATAATAATAAATGTAGCTAATTTGACACATTACGAGTCCGAAGAGATGTGAATAGCTGAAAACACAAATGTTCGTGCACGTTTAAAACATATAAATGAGATAATTGTTTGGTCTGTTATTCTATATCTTGGTCATGGTTTAAGGAGGCAGACAGTGAATATAGTTATTCATTGAGTTATGACATATTTGTATACTACCAAACTATTTCGTTCAATGAAACTGCAATTTTAAATTGGTACAATAGTTGTACATTATTATTAATGCCCCACAGTGAGTTATAACTCATTCCTGATTCAAATCTGTGAACTGTGGAAACAGATATGAGTCCGATTGCCTCAGGACATGATCTTAATAATGTTCATTCACAAGTCAAGTTTGAGCTCACTGGAGTCCCGTGATGTGAAGTTAATAGACCGGTGCATTATTTAAACTTTTCATTCGTTGCAAATATTCAGTAGTTGATTCAACTGATAAGGTGATATTGTTGCATACCTTGTGTTGGTTGCAGAACTGCCGTACGGCTGGGAGCAGAAAGTGAATGAGGAAGGCCAAGTGTATTATGTTGAGTATGTACAACAGCTGTCAGCAGTAGTTACATCAATCACTATTTCCTTTATTCATCATAATATGGAGCATGAAAGAGATATTTCGTGTCATTGCCATAATCCACCATACATATTTTCCATTTACATTTACCAGTATAGTTTCTCTATCACTCAAAATGTATATTTACTATCAAATTTAGTATATCGAATCTCTAAATTATCTTTGATACCCTTAAGTGCAATTAAACAATTAATTATGAATCCCTGATAATAACTTAATGCAAATTGCCCCATGCTGCCATCTAGGGACTATTCAGTTTAATGGCGAAATTGCCACGTCTGGTGCTGCCACCTGGTGGTTTATAATAAAGTAAATTTGCCTACAAGTAGGTGGTTAGGCTGTTGAAACATTCATAGAAAAGAGGTTGTTGTATGTAGTATCAAAAGTAAGCTTGCTAGAAAATGCAATTGACAAACATGAATTGATTTAGAATAATGCAACATTGTATGGTGCAATATTAACTATATTTCATGTGTTTGCCTGTTAGTACCATTTTAATAGTTTTGGTTACCATGGTGAATTTTGTGTATGTTTTAATCCCTGTAGATTTAGCTTCACTGTGGGAGAGTAGACAGTACTTGAATTATCACCCAATATATGACTTGTTGATATAGAGTTACAAGGGGTGTTTTACTACGTGCCAATATTCAACCCAGATGAACCGTTGCCTGCGTAACGTGTGTAGTGTATACCACAATGGCTTGTGTATACTGACCCTGTGTTTGCATCAACAGTCACGTTTCGAAGAAGACAACCTACACAGATCCACGCCTCGCCTTCGCGGTAGACAGTAAGGAGGAGAATATGAAGGGTGTGAGGCAGCGGTTTGACGGAAGCAGTACGGCCCTCCAAGTCCTACAGGGTCGGGATCTGTCAGGGAAATACGCCGTTATCACGGGCGCCAACTCTGGAATTGGTGCGTATCTATAGCGAGTGGTGCCCTCTGTGGACACAGGCTGTATGCAGTCTCGGTCTGTCAGGACCAAATGTTTTGAGATTGGGGTGGGGATGGAGAGGGGTGGAGAAGGTTACATTTTAAAGATTACATTTGACAGATTTTTAAAAGGCTTAAATTGTGTTGAAATTGAGAAAGACAGATTATGTGAAAAATTATTATGATATTGAAATTAATTCAGTTAGCTGAGTTGTTGTATAAAAAAAATTTCTTGATTCAAAATGTGTTATTTTCGTTCCATTACTTTTGTCCTGTTACCTTTTTCCTAGCAAAAACTTACTTTTTGTCAGTTACTTTTTCCTATTTCTTTTTTCCATTCACCATTAGAGGTGAGATTGATGGTGTATAAACTCTAAAGAATGGTGAGACATCTGGGAGATAGGCCCAAAACCAGGGCTGAAATATAAAATTATGGCATCGCATTCTTCTTACGTTGAGGCAGGGTCGTAGTTACAATATTCCATATAACCAGTTCACGAATTACATATTTGCATAATCGTACTGTGTAACATTTACATGGCACTGTTCTTGGATTTACACTTAATAGCACTCAAAGACATACACAGTAGATAGTGAACAGAAATGGTACTGCTGAAAAATAGAAAATAACATCAATTAGCAAAATAATAACACTATTATTTTTCATAAAAACAACTGTGTGTGTTAATCTGTATATTAATATGCTACCTTTGTGGGCAATATGGCAACATGGACGAATTGAGTGGTGAACCATTCTCCAGAGGGTGCCACTGTCGTTTTATAATTGCCTTACCGTAACGTATTTGCTTGTAGCATGCCATAATAATTACTGGCAACTGCTGAGATTAAATGACGGCGGGAACGAGTTTAATATAAAAAATATGTAACCGTGAGAATTGCTGCTTGGTTTATTGCACCACGAATGGATCTAACAGATAATCTCGGAAAGTCAGTGTCCAGTATCAGACAAAATTACTTTCATTTTGCGGGAGTCAGAGGCAGTTTTTTATGCTTCAGACGGATATTGCATTTAATGTATTGATATCATCATATCAATGTTAACCAATGTTTATCTGAGGAGGGTGGGGGGGGGCTGAGGCCAGATGAAAGCAATTTCATCTGATAGCGGACATCGGCATTTCTGTGCCTTACAGGGTTCGAGACTGCTCGTTCTCTGGCATTCCATGGTGCGTTTGTCATCATGGCGTGTCGGAACATGAAGACGGCAGCAAAGGCAGCAGAAGCCATCAAAACAGAACGACCACACGTCAAAGTCGAGACAATGCACATTGATCTGACGTGTCTGCAAAGTGTTCATCAGTTTGCATCAAACTATAAATCTAAGGACTGGTGAGTAGATGAGTAGATGACAACATCATTTGTTCATTCCACATTGCTGTAGTTCATTCAGCTGTATAAATAAGTACCTGGCTACAAGGCAGTGGTGAACACGTGTGTGATTAGTCTTTGTTGTGTAAGTGCAGTAGGTGTCTGAATGCTTCCTAAAACAGCCAATATGATGTTCAACAAGTGTGTCAAGGGGGAAATGTAAAATGCCTTGAGAAACCGTAATGACTGCATTATAAAAGAACTATGTAATAACACGATCCCCTCGTTTTTCTCATGCAGTGCCACTTTTAAAATCACTGCATTGCCTCCCTGTGCAATGTCGCATTATTTTCAAGGTGTGTACAGTTACCTATCAAGCTCTTTCATCCAAGCAACCTATATATCTACTTTCATTACTTATTCCTGCATGTAAACATATTCAGCTTTGGTTATATAGTTCTGACTTCCTTTTTATTCCTAAAGTCAACACTAATACTGGAACTAGGGCTTTTTCTGTTGCTGCCCCTGACTCTGGAATATGCTCCCTCTTAGTGTTAGATCAGTTATATTACACAGTTCCGCTGTCATTTAAAAAGTTACCTTTATAAACTTGCTTATCCACCATAGTTTTCTGGCGTATCCATCCATCTGTTGACAACGTGAATACTGCTTATCGATTTTGAGGTTAACCATCCCTTTTGTCTTGATGCGCCTCAGAGCTTGGCTTCCGAGGACCTAGGCGCAACAGAACTTACCTTATTATAATTATTGTGTTTCCTCACGGCAGGCCTCTACACATGTTGATTCTGAATGCGGGCGTGTTCTCGCTGCCATACACACTCACAGAGGACGGCTACGAGGAGACGTTCCAGGCGAACTACCTCGGCCACTTCTACCTCTGTCAGCAGCTGCAGGACGTCCTCACGAGGTCTGCCCCTGCAAGGATCACAGTCGTCTCGTCAGAGTCACACAGGTCTGTAGAGAGGAATGTTGCAGCTGGAACAGGGTGCGCAGTGGCCTGATAATAATTATTATACACTGTATTGCAATTCGTATGTTGCCTATAGTATGTTCAAAATTTTAAAAACAATTTCCATGCTTCCGAACACACACAAAATTAGATTGGATTTTTGCTTGTTTGGAAATTATGGATATTTATAGCAAGGTATATATATATATATATATATAAATTATATATATATAAACATGTACCTCCTTTGGGGTGCATGTTTTTCAACCTGCCATTGCAGGCTGCCAAAAACTTACAGCTGCATCGCCTTAAGTCCTCAAACTGCAAACCCTCTTAAGACCTCCAACTGCATTCATCCCTTTCAGTCTTCCTAAAGACCTCAGTCTGCATCCCCTTGAGACCTCCAACTGCACCCTCTCCATTGACACTCTCAAAAGTGGAACACTTTGTCCTTCAAGCAGAACTCTTGCCTTAACGGGGAATGCTTATGAACCCGTCATGAATATACGAACCTTGTCTACAGAACTGTCTGCATTACCCAGTACCCATAAACACAGTTCCTCTGCACTCAGGTTCTCGCTCCTGAACAAGGACTCGTCCCTGGCCTCGCAGTTGTCCCCGCTGGCCGACAACTACCGTGCCATGCTCGCCTACAACCGCGCCAAGCTGTGCAACGTGTTGCTGTCGAATTGTCTGCAGCGACGGCTCGGGGTGCATGGTGTCACCAGCAACGTCGTCCATCCAGGCAACCTCATCTCGACCGGTCTCTCACGGCATTGGTGGCTCTGGAGGGTGCTCTTCACGCTCGTGCGACCGTTCACAAAGAGCTTGGTGAGAACGGCAGACTACGCAATGTATAGTGCAATGACAGAGAATGTCTGCAAGCATCCTGATCTCGACTCCGTATATTCCTATCCCGATCGCACACACGCACAGGTCCATTGTTAGACAATCGGACTGAGCGCATGGCGCAATCGGGATAGGTAGTTGAGATCAGGGCCATTGCAGACACTGTTCCAAAGGACTGTAAATGAATGGAACAGATTATCTCCTGATTGTGTTGGTGCTAGTAGCGTGAATATGTTTAAAAATAAAATCGACACACACCTAAAAAAGGCGGGATACATGTAGATAAAAAGTATTGGACTCTCGATAAGCCAAAAGGCTTCCTTGTCCACCTGCCATCCAGAGTAATTTTCTGGATGGCAATCTTGTTAAATCTTGTTAAATCTGTGATGATCAGTCTAGTGTTTATATCCGCACTCACAGGTAACCCATTGAAAAGGTGGGCTTCCAGCTGACTGGAATATCAATATTGACCAAATGTTTACAGGATTTTACAACATGTAATATATATAACAATGTCTACGTAATACTGTTTAACTATACAGAGCTATATTTTACAATCAACAGTCTCCCTCTTGAGCAGCCTCCCTTGTTCAAAGGTACTTTGACCATGTAAGAGGGGTGGCTGTTCGGCAGGGGGACACCTAGTTTTAATGTTTTAATGATCAACATACCGATGTTAGTGGATGGCTGTTAGTGAATGGTGCCGACCCGAGGGAGGGGGAGTACTGTACCATGTTCCTGCCTTGTTGCAGCAACAAGGTGCAGTGAGAGTTGGACTACTGTATCATAATAATAATAATAATGTTTATTTTATATAGTGCGATATCCAAAACATTCATAGCACTTTATATTATAAGACTAATACATGGATAGTAGAAATAGAACATTTAAGTATAAGAATAAATAAATTAAGATAGTAGTGCTGTGTAAACATCAGTAGATTAAGTAAGTTGGTTCAAATGTTAAAATAAACCAATTCTCGTGTTAAAATAAATACTTAAGATGTTCTATCATGTCTTCCAGCAACAAGGTGCGGCGACGACGGTGTTCTGCGCGACGGCCCGGGAGCTGGAGGGCATCGGCGGCTACTACTTCATCAACTGCTTCTCCGTCCAGCCGTGCAGTGACGCCGAGATGCACGAGCTGCAGGACGAACTGTGGAAGATCAGCGAGCAGATGGTCACCAACGCCAGCTCACTCCACGGTCTAGTTGCCGAGCGGGACTCGGGGGCGGATTCTGAGAGGGTAGTATAGTGGGGGGAGGGGAAACACCAATTGCCTTGAGGCTCGCCAAGAAAAACCTCCACTGATGGCCGATTAACATTTTAAGAAGCTCCCCAAAAACATCCATTTGCACCCTCCCCCTGAGACTCACCTAAACGGGGGAACACTTTGGGAGGGCACTCAACTCTAACGAAGGCAGAGCGTGGCCAAATTCCAAAGGTCTTGGGGGGGTACGTGCCTCTGGATCCACCTATAGGCCTAGTCAGATGAACCTGAATCAAAACGGTCTACACTACAGCCATTTTATCACAAGACGAATTCGACTTGTACATGATGATGGGTCATTGCTCATGGCTGAGTTAGAGAAGGCGGTCGAAAACATGTTCTCATCTTTGCCCAGATGACGGGCGATTGCTCTTTGAAACTGCTCACTGTAATCAGAAACATTAAATTCCACATGTGTATATTACGACATCGAGATATTGAAATAAGAATAACTTGGTGAAGATAAAATTAGAAAACTGTTTGCTATTAGCAAGGAAACCAGTGATCAAAATCTGATTAGTTGATCGTTTGCCAATATCAAAGAAGTGTCGACACATACTTGGAGTATAACCTTACAGTACCAAATCATGAACTTGAAGTACGGCAGTAGAATGCGTTAACTGGTGTCGACGAACCAGAGTGCTGCCGTGTAGTATCAACAATATTGCAAAACCAGTACTCTTGTACTGATTCGTTGTCTATTGGTGGGGCACGTTAATGATGAATGTGCCAGTTGTATATACATGATGTAATATATATTTTATATTTGGAATTTTGTTGGTTTGCTCGTGTTTTCATTAAACATGGTGTGTGTGTGTGTGCGTATTTGTGTATGAGCGTGGGCACGTGCTTACGTGCGCCCTTGCATGCGTGCACATATTCGCGAGCATGTGCGTACGCGGTTGTATAACTGATCTCTATTTATAAATTGAGACCAGTGGATCGTATGCATGTGTCGCTTGAACACTATTGCATGACGCTATGGCGATATCGTATTTTAATGTTTTACAACAAGGGCCGGCAACCTTTTTGAATGGGGGACGAAACAAATGACTTGGAATAAGTCGGCGGGCCACACACGTATTACTGAATATTGATGATAGTTAGACTAATCCTCGTGAGAACTGGTACATCATGTCATGTTTGGAATCTGAATATAAGCAAGCTTGTTTAGAACTATGTATTGGAATATATAAAGAGTTACCAGTTACGAATAATATTATTAGAAAGCACCCATTATTCATGGTCAGTGTTCTTGGTACAGAAATGGCATCATGATGATTAGTTTAACAATTGGTGCAGTTGCCGCGCCACATAACAAATTGGTAATGAGCTTAGTAGGGCATTGTAGTTCGGTGAAATCTATCCGAACATCTTATGGCGCATCGTTGAGTTTCACGTGGAAAGGGTTGGAAAAACAACAACTCCTCACTACGAGTCCTAAGATCGGAAATACACTCAGGTTTGCGTTTCGCAGTTGTGTCTCCCAATGTAGCAACGTGATTTCGGAAGTGGAAACGAAATGGAAAATCTAACTGATGGGAAGTTCTCGTAAATTCATTTGGGGTCTGTAAATTCTGGTACTTCTGTACACTTCTGCTCCATTGACACCCTATAATCCAGTATATCAGCTCATAGCGTTTGTGTGCGGCGCAACCTCGGCTAGAAGGTGTTTGAACTGCCAGTGGCTTACGCCATGAGCGCGAACGTAGTTCACGGTCTTCACGATAACGCTCATTAATAAAAATAATAAGATAACTTCTATTGCGCCTAAATCCTTGGAAACCAAGCTCAGAGGCGCATCAAAACAAAAGGATTGGTCAATCTCAAAATCCATAAGCAGTATTTCAGTTGTCAACAGATGAGTCACGGCGCTAGGGAGCTACGGTGGATAAGCAAGGTTGTAAAGATAAGTTTTTAAATGACGACGGAATTTTGTAATATTTTCAACTGATCTAACACTAGGAGGGAGCATATTCCAAAGAGTTGGTGCAGCAACAGAAAAAGCCCGAGTTCCAAAGTTAGTGTTGACTCTAGGAACAAAAAGTAGGTCAGAACTAGATGGTCGAAGCTGGATAGGTTTTCTTACATGAGTAAGCAATGAATGCAAATAAGATGGTTGCTTACTGGACAGTGCCTGGTATGTAATAGTACGTATCTTAAATATTATACGATATCGTACAGGAAGCCAATGCAAAGTCTTCAAAAGTGGTATTTCAACAAGAACAATCATAAAGTAGTTTATTATTTATAAAACTTTTTTCAACAACAACAGGCAACAAAGTAGCTAACTATTAAATTATAGATGTACACAATTGTCAAAAAAGGACAAGAAGAGGTGTAACACTTATGATGACACCCTCAGCCATGTGAAATGTTTAGACTGTCCACAGTTGTTGAAAGACTGTTTTTTGAGTGTCAGTGTTTGACCGCAGTACTACCCATAACCACATTACCTCCCACCCTCATCTTGGCCACATATAGAAATACATTTGTTATTAAATTGTAGAAGATAAACTTGCAAAAATGCAACACAACGTCATGTAATCCCCATTGAACTACCTCTGGTATTTACAGGGTGTCGTCCATTACACTGTTAGTAACTAATTTCTTAGTGGATGATCATATATCATATGCATATTAAAATGTCAACTACACATGAAACGATGTGCAAGTCTTGGGACAATGCAGACAGTTGAGAGATCACGCAGTTTTGTACATTACCGCCAAACATTGGGGGACTGCAACTAGAATTTTAGATGCTTATGGTGACACTTCCTAAATGTATAAAGGCCACAGCTGGTAGTCAAGAGAAGGGTGAAACATCGTTGCTGGTGCTACAATAATTGACATCACCCTAGTTTGTGTCGTTTATCTCAGAGCAGCTGTGATTGTAAAACGTTTTATTGATTCACTGTTTATCATTTACGCGTCCGCGTCAGGGAACAAAGTGGGTATGCGTTCGTCAGAAACAAGAACAATTGGTGTCCCAATACATAGGGACAAAATAATTACATTTACAAGTGTCCCAAAACATACAGTACAGACAAATAATAATTTTCTAGATTTTTAGGGTGTCCCAAAACATACGGTGTCCCAATACATATTACAGTGTATTACTGTGTATTGCATGATTTCCAGTCCTTGGGACTGTTCAGAGATGCTTTACACTTCACTCTCTGGCAAGCCTATTCATTCAAACACCATCATGACTTCTCTGGGAACCTTTGAGCAGTGCTACAATTTCTGTCAGAAAAGTAGTCGTACACAAATATCCACCACTGTCTATATAGCCAGGTACTCGTTCATACAGCTGACAGAACAGAACCAACATGGAGTGAACGAACTTTCCCATGGTTCAAAATGGCAGGAAGAGGAATTGAACCAGGAATCTCTTAACCACTACACTACCTTGCCCTACTGAACTACAAAGGGAACATTTTGTATTGTAATCATAATTAATTATTGAGATGTTTTGTCTTTCAAACATTTATGCCAAAAACATCCTGTGACATCCAGGTTAGTAGGTCACATCATTACAATGATGCGTTTCCATAAAAATAATCATTGATTCTGTCTGATGTATAAATAATTATGATAATAAATGTAGCTAATTTGACACATTACGAGTCCGAAGAGATGTGAATAGCTGAAAACACAAATGTTCCTGCACGTTTAAAACATATAAATGAGATAATTGTTTGGTCTGTTATTCTATATCTTGGTCATGGTTTAAGGAGGCAGACAGTGTATATAGTTATTCATTGAGTTATGACATATTTGTATACTACCAAACTATTTCGTTCAATGAAACTGCAATTTTAAATAAAAATTGGTACAATAGTTGTACATTATTATTAATGCCCCACAGTGAGTTATAACTCATTCCTGATTCAAATCTGTGAACTGTGGAAACAGATATGAGTCCGATTGCCTCAGGACATGATCTTAATAATGTTCATTCACAAGTCAAGTTTGAGCTCACTGGAGTCCCGTGATGTAAAGTTAATAGACCGGTGCATTATTTAAACTTTTCATTCGTTGCAAATATTCAGTAGTTGATTCAACTGATAAGGTGATATTGTTGCATACCTTGTGTTGGTTGCAGAACTGCCGTACGGCTGGGAGCAGAAAGTGAATGAGGAAGGCCAAGTGTATTATGTTGAGTATGTACAACAGCTGTCAGCAGTAGTTACATCAATCACTATTTCCTTTATTCATCATAATATGGAGCATGAAAGAGATATTTCGTGTCATTGCCATAATCCACCATACATATTTTCCATTTACATTTACCAGTATAGTTTCTCTATCACTCAAAATGTATATTTACTATCAAATTTAGTATATCGAATCTCTAAATGATCTTTGATACCCTGCAATTAAACAATTAATTATGAATCCCTGATAATAACTTAATGCAAATTGCCCCATGCTGCCATCTAGGGACTATTCAGTTTAATGGCGAAATTGCCACGTCTGGTGCTGCCACCTGGTGATTTATAATAAAGTAAATTTGCCTACAAGTAGGTGGTTAGGCTGTTGAAACATTCATAGAAAAGAGGTTGTTGTATGTAGTATCAAAAGTAAGCTTGCTAGAAAATGCAATTGACAAACATGAATTGATTTAGAATAATGCAACATTGTATGGTGCAATATTAACTATATTTCATGTGTTTGCCTGTTAGTACCATTTTAATAGTTTTGGTTACCATGGTGAATTTTGTGTATGTTTTAATCCCTGTAGATTTAGCTTCACTGTGGGAGAGTAGACAGTACTTGAATTATCACCCAATATATGACTTGTTGATATAGAGTTACAAGGGGTGTTTTACTACGTGCCAATATTCAACCCAGATGAACCGTTGCCTGCGTAACGTGTGTAGTGTATACCACAATGGCTTGTGTATACTGACCCTGTGTTTGCATCAACAGTCACGTTTCGAAGAAGACAACCTACACAGATCCACGCCTCGCCTTCGCGGTAGACAGTAAGGAGGAGAATATGAAGGGTGTGAGGCAGCGGTTTGACGGAAGCAGTACGGCCCTCCAAGTCCTACAGGGTCGGGATCTGTCAGGGAAATACGCCGTTATCACGGGCGCCAACTCTGGAATTGGTGCGTATCTATAGCGAGTGGTGCCCTCTGTGGACACAGGCTGTATGCAGTCTCGGTCTGTCAGGACCAAATGTTTTGAGATTGGGGTGGGGATGGAGAGGGGTGGAGAAGGTTACATTTTAAAGATTACATTTGACAGATTTTTAAAAGGCTTAAATTGTGTTGAAATTGAGAAAGACAGATTATGTGAACAATTATTATGATATTGAAATTAATTCAGTTAGCTGAGTTGTTGTATAAAAAAAAATTCTTGATTCAAAATGTGTTATTTTCGTTCCATTACTTTTGTCCTGTTACCTTTTTCCTAGCAAAAACTTACTTTTTGTCAGTTACTTTTTCCTGTTTCTTTTTTCCATTCACCATTAGAGGTGAGAGATGGTGTATAAACTCTAAAGAATGGTGAGACATCTGGGAGATAGGCCCAAAACTAGGGCTGAAATATAAAATTATGGCATCGCATTCTTCTTACGTTGAGGCAGGGTCGTAGTTACAATATTCCATATAACCAGTTCACGAATTACATATTTGCATAATCGTACTGTGTAACATTTACATGGCACTGTTCTTTGGATTTACACTTAATAGCACTCAAAGACATACACAGTAGATAGTGAACAGAAATGGTACTGCTGAAAAATAGAAAATAACATCAATTAGCAAAATAATAACACTATTATTTTTCATAAAAACAACTGTGTGTGTTAATCTGTATATTAATATGCTACCTTTGTGGGCAATATGGCAACATGGGCGAATTGAGTGGTGAACCATTCTCCAGAGGGTGCCACTGTCGTTTTACAATTGCCTTACCGTAACGTATTTGCTTGTAGCATGCCATAATAATTACTGGCAACTGCTGAGATTAAATGACGGCGGGAACGAGTTTAATATAAAAAATATGTAACCGTGAGAATTGCAGCTTGGTTTATTGCACCATGAATGGATCTAACAGATAATCTCGGAAAGTCAGTGTCCAGTATCAGACAAAATTACTTTCATTTTGCGGGAGTCAGACGGATATTGCATTTAATGTATTGATATCATCATATCAATGTTATCCAATGTTTATCTGAGGAGGGTGGGGGGGGGCTGAGGCCAGATGAAAGCAATTTCATCTGATATCGGACATTGGCATTTCTGTGCCTTACAGGGTTCGAGACTGCTCGTTCTCTGGCATTCCATGGTGCGTTTGTCATCATGGCGTGTCGGAACATGAAGACGGCAGCAAAGGCAGCAGAAGCCATCAAAACAGAACGACCACACGTCAAAGTCGAGACAATGCACATTGATCTGACGTGTCTGCAAAGTGTTCATCAGTTTGCATCAAACTATAAATCTAAGAACTGGTGAGTAGATGAGTAGATGACAACATCATTTGTTCATTCCACATTGCTGTAGTTCATTCAGCTGTATAAATAAGTACCTGGCTACAAGGCAGTGGTGAACACGTGTGTGATTAGTCTTTGTTGTGTAAGTGCAGTAGGTGTCTGAATGCTTCCTAAAACAGCCAATATGATGTTCAACAAGTGTGTCAAGGGGGAAATGTAAAATGCCTTGAGAAACTGTAATGACTGCATTATAAAAGAACTATGTAATAACACGATCCCCTCGTTTTTCTCATGCAGTGCCACTTTTAAAATCACTGCATTGCCTCCCTGTGCAATGTCGCATTATTTTCAAGGTGTGTACAGTTACCTATCAAGCTCTTTCATCCAAACAACCTATATATCTACTTTCATTACTTATTCCTGCATGTAAACATATTCAGCTTTGGTTATATAGTTCTGACTTCCTTTTTATTCCTAAAGTCAACACTAATACTGGAACTAGGGCTTTTTCTGTTGCTGCCCCTGACTCTGGAATATGCTCCCTCTTAGTGTTAGATCAGTTATATTACACAGTTCCGCTGTCATTTAAAAAGTTACCTTTATAAACTTGCTTATCCACCATAGTTTTCTGGCGTATCCATCCATCTGTTGACAACGTGAATACTGCTTATCGATTTTGAGGTTAACCATCCCTTTTGTCTTGATGCGCCTCAGAGCTTGGCTTCCGAGGACCTAGGCGCAACAGAACTTACCTTATTATAATTATTGTGTTTCCTCACGGCAGGCCTCTACACATGTTGATTCTGAATGCGGGCGTGTTCTCGCTGCCATACACACTCACAGAGGACGGCTACGAGGAGACGTTCCAGGCGAACTACCTCGGCCACTTCTACCTCTGTCAGCAGCTGCAGGACGTCCTCACGAGGTCTGCCCCTGCAAGGATCACAGTCGTCTCGTCAGAGTCACACAGGTCTGTAGAGAGGAATGTTGCAGCTGGAACAGGGTGCGCAGTGGCCTGATAATAATTATTATACACTGTATTGCAATTCGTATGTTGCCTATAGTATGTTCAAAATTTAAAAAACAATTTCCATGCTTCTGAACACACACAAAATTAGATTGGATTTTTGCTTGTTTGGAAATTATGGATATTTATAGCAAGGTATATATATATATATATATAAATTATATATATATAAACATGTACCTCCTTTGGGGTGCATGTTTTTCAACCTGCCATTGCAGGCTGCCAAAAACTTACAGCTGCATCGCCTTAAGTCCTCAAACTGCAAACCCTCTTAAGACCTCCAACTGCACTCATCCCTTTCAGTCTTCCTAAAGACCTCAGTCTGCATCCCCTTGAGACCTCCAACTGCACCCTCTCCATTGACACTCTCAAAAGTGGAACACTTTGTCCTTCAAGCAGAACTCTTGCCTTAACGGGGAATGCTTATGAACCCGTCATGAATATACGAACCTTGTCTACAGAACTGTCTGCATTACCCAGTACCCATAAACACAGTTCCTCTGCACTCAGGTTCTCGCTCCTGAACAAGGACTCGTCCCTGGCCTCGCAGTTGTCCCCGCTGGCCGACAACTACCGTGCCATGCTCGCCTACAACCGCGCCAAGCTGTGCAACGTGTTGCTGTCGAATTGTCTGCAGCGACGGCTCGGGGTGCATGGTGTCACCAGCAACGTCGTCCATCCAGGCAACCTCATCTCGACCGGTCTCTCACGGCATTGGTGGCTCTGGAGGGTGCTCTTCACGCTCGTGCGACCGTTCACAAAGAGCTTGGTGAGAACGACAGACTACGCAATGTATAGTGCAATGACAGAGAATGTCTGCAAGCATCCTGATCTCGACTCCGTATATTCCTATCCCGATCGCACACACGCACAGTTCCATTGTTAGACAATCGGACTGAGCGCATGGCGCAATCGGGATAGGTAACCCATTGAAAAGGTGGGCTTCCAGCTGACTGGAATATCAATATTGACCAAATGTTTACAGGATTTTACAACATGTAATATATATAACAATGTCTACGTAATACTGTTTAACTATACAGAGCTATATTTTACAATCAACAGTCTCCCTCTTGAGCAGCCTCCCTTGTTCAAAGGTACGTTGACCATGTAAGAGGGGTGGCTGTTCGGCAGGGGGACACCTAGTTTTAATGTTTTAATGATCAACATACCGATGTTAGTGGATGGCTGTTAGTGAATGGTGCCGACCCGGGGGAGGGGGAGTACTGTACCATGTTCCTGCCTTGTTGCAGCAACAAGGTGCAGTGAGAGTTGGACTACTGTATCATAATAATAATAATAATGTTTATTTTATATAGTGCGATATCCAAAACATTCATAGCACTTTATATTATAAGACTAATACATGGATAGTAGAAATAGAACATTTAAGTATAAGAATAAATAAATTAAGATAGTAGTGCTGTGTAAACATCAGTAGATTAAGTAAGTTGGTTCAAATGTTAAAATAAACCAATTCTCGTGTTAAAATAAATACTTAAGATGTTCTATCATGTCTTCCAGCAACAAGGTGCGGCGACGACGGTGTTCTGCGCGACGGCCCGGGAGCTGGAGGGCATCGGCGGCTACTACTTCATCAACTGCTTCTCCGTCCAGCCGTGCAGTGACGCCGAGATGCACGAGCTGCAGGACGAACTGTGGAAGATCAGCGAGCAGATGGTCACCAACGCCAGCTCACTCCACGGTCTAGTTGCCGAGCGGGACTCGGGGGCGGATTCTGAGAGGGTAGTATAGTGGGGGGAGGGGAAACACCAATTGCCTTGGGGCTCGCCAAGAAAAACCTCCACTGATGGCCGATTAACATTTTAGGAAGCTCCCCAAAAACATCCATTTGCACCCTCCCCTTGAGACTCACCTAAACGGGGGAACACTTTGGGAGGGCACTCAACTCTAACGAAGGCAGAGCGTGGCCAAATTCCAAAGGTCTTGGGGGGTACGTGCCTCTGGATCCACCTATAGGCCTAGTCAGACGAACCTGAATCAAAACGGTCTACACTACAGCCATTTTATCACAAGAAGAATTCGACTTGTACATGATGATGGGTCATTGCTCATGGCTGAGTTAGAGAAGGCGGTCGAAAACATGTTCTCATCTTTGCCCAGATGACGGGCGATTGCTCTTTGAAACTGCTCACTGTAATCAGAAACATTAAATTCCACATGTGTATATTACGACATCGAGATATTGAAATAAGAATAACTTGGTGAAGATAAAATTGGAAAACTGTTTGCTATTAGCAAGGAAACCAGTGATCAAAATCTGATTAGTTGATCGTTTGCCAATATCAAAGAAGTGTCGACACATACTTGGAGTATAACCTTACAGTACCAAATCATGAACTTGAAGTACGGCAGTAGAATGCGTTAACTGGTGTCGACGAACCAGAGTGCTGCCGTGTAGTATCAACAATATTGCAAAACCAGTACTCTTGTACTGATTCGTTGTCTATTGGTGGGGCACGTTAATGATGAATGTGCCAGTTGTATATACATGATGTAATATATATTTTATATTTGGAATTTTGTTGGTTTGCTCGTGTTTTTATTAAACATGGTGTGTGTGTGTGCGTATTTGTGTATGAGCGTGGGCACGTGCTTACGTGCGCCCTTGCATGCGTGCACATATTCGCGAGCATGTGCGTACGCGGTTGTATAACTGATCTCTATTTATAAATTGAGACCAGTGGATCGTATGCATGTGTCGCTTGAACACTATTGCATGACGCTATGGCGATATCGTATTTTAATGTTTTACAACAAGGACCGGCAACCTTTTTGAATGGGGGACGAAACAAATGACTTGGAGTAAGTCGGCGGGCCACACACGTATTACTGAATATTGATGATCGTTAGAACTGGTACATCATGTCATGTTTGGAATCTGAATATAAGCAAGCTTGTTTAGAACTATGTATTGGAATATATAAAGAGTTACCAGTTACGAATACTATTATTAGAAAGCACCCATTATTCATGGTCAGTGTTCTTGGTACAGAAATGGCATCATGATGATTAGTTTAACAATTGGTGCAGTTGCCGCGCCACCTAACAAATTGGTAATGAGCTTAGTAGGGCATTGTAGTTCGGTGAAATCTATCCGAACATCTTATGGCGCATCGTTGAGTTTCACGTGGAACGGGTTGAAAAAACAACAACTCCTCACTACGAGTCCTAAGATCGGAAATACACTCAGGTTTGCGTTTCGCAGTTGTGTCTCCCAATGTAGCAACGTGATTTCGGAAGTGGAAACGAAATGGAAAATCTAACTGATGGGAAGTTCTCGTAAATTCATTTGGGTTCTGTAAATTCTGGTACTTCTGTACACTTCTGCTCCATTGACACCCTATAATCCAGTATATCGGCTCATAGCGTTTGTGTGCGGCGCAACCTCAGCTAGAAGGTGTTTGAACTGCCAGTGGCTTACGCCATGAGCGCGAACGTAGTTCACGGTCTTCACGATAACGCTCATTAATAAAAATAATAAGATAACTTCTATTGCGCCTAAATCCTTGGAAACCAAGCTCAGAGGCGCATCAAAACAAAAGGATTGGTCAATCTCAAAATCCATAAGCAGTATTTCAGTTGTCAACAGATGGGTCACGGCGCTAGGGAGCTACGGTGGATAAGCAAGGTTGTAAAGATAAGTTTTTAAATGACGACGGAATTTTGTAATATTTTCAATTGATCTAACACTAGGAGGGAGCATATTCCAAAGAGTTGGTGCAGCAACAGAAAAAGCCCGAGTTCCAAAGTTAGTGTTGACTCTAGGAACAAAAAGTAGGTCAGAACTAGATGGTCGAAGCAGGTTTTCTTACATGAGTAAGCAATGAATGCAAATAAGATGGTTGCTTACTGGACAGTGCCTGGTATGTAATAGTACGTATCTTAAATATTATACGATATCGTACAGGAAGCCAATGCAAAGTCTTCAAAAGTGGTACAAAGCGAGAAAAACGAGGAGATCTTGTAACTACTCTTGCTAGACAATTTTGGACACGCTGAAGTTTTGTGATATCCTTGCTAGCGATATTATAAAGGAGGGAATCGCAACAGTCAATTGCTAATACGCGTTATTGCAATAGTTTTATCAACAGAAAATGACATATACCGGCGAATTCGGCGAAGATCACGAATATGATAAAAACAGCAGCGACACGTTTGAGATATACGTTGTCGGAAGATATTATCAAAGATCACTCCTAGATTCCGCACCGAGGTTGCTGGCGTGATATGCTGATTCAAAATACGCGTAGAGAAAAAAACATCCATTTTACTACGCTGCATTGGAGTACTAATAATGATCAATTCAGTTTTATTTGCATTTAATTTCAACTTGCTGTCAGTTATCCAGTGGAAGATATCTTGAAGGCAATCACTAAGTTGGTTAAGGGAGCGATTTGTATCCGGGGTAGCCAACGAAATGTAGATCTGAGTATCATTAGCATAAAGATGATGATCCAAATATGTCTTTGTATAACAGAGCTTAGTGGGGTGGTGTAAAGAGTAAAAAGCAAAGGCCCAAAAACAGAACCCTAGGGAACACCAAATAAAGCCGCCAGTGCAGCTGAAAAGCAGTTCCCAATCTTTATAGTTTGGTATCTATCAGTTAGGTATGAAGAAAACCAGCTTAGAGCTGTGCCAGATATGCTGTACCACTTTAATAAGCGTTCAATGAGAATGCTGTGATCAATCGTGTCAAAAGCAGCAGAGAGATCTAATAAGGTAAGTGCAGTCACTTTATCATTATTAATGTTCAAGTTAATGTCATTGTGAACCTTTAAGAGGGCAGTCCCTGTTGAACGAAACTGTCTATATGCTGATTGTGACACATTAGTTAAGACATTTGTGCTAATGTAAGACGTTAGACGATTTGTTACAACCTTTTGTAGTATTTTGGCAATAAAGCTGATGTTAGAAATAGGCCTATAACTGTTTAGGTCTTGTTTAGGCCGAGCTGACTTCTTAAGAAGTGGAGTGACATGGGCGTATTTGAAATCATCAGGAAAACAGCCAGAGCAAAGTGATGCATTTATAATATTTGTTATAGGTCCAATTAGTGTATCGAGACATGCTTTTAGCAGCATTGTTGGAAATGGATCAAGTGCTCAAGATTTAATTGGGGAGGACATTATTTTTTCTAACTTCATCAACTGTTGCAGGTTCAAATGATATAAGTAGATAATTTACTTATGGAAAGTCCACACTGACATTACTGAAATTATGACGTGGGAAAGCAGAACGAATAATATTGATTTTATTCTTAAAGTGACCAGAGAACGAATCACACAGAGACTTAATTGACACATGATAAGGTAGCGATGGAGCAGACCGTCAATGTAGAATGTTATTGATAATCCCATAACTGGCGCGGGTTATCAGACTTATTTATGACCTTATTTGTATAATAATCTGATTTAGCTTTGGCCATTTGTCTGTTACAGAGGTGACATTGCTTAGAATAGCGCGACCTATCTAATGGCGAGCGCGATTTGCGCCATACACGCTCTAAATAACGACGACGCCTTTTAGATAGTATCATTTCGGAAGTCATCCATGGAGCCGGTGGCCTTTCTGACACACATTTGGATTTTATAGGTGCAAGTTTATTAAGTAATGCATTGAGTACGTGACAGTACTGTTTATATAACTCAGATAGATGTTCTTTTGGATCTGTGATAAGGTCGGATATAAGGATATCAGCCATTAAAGCTGTAATGTCAATCCTGTGAATGGCTCTGTAAGACATCTTGTATTTCGACTCTAATGGGGTTATAGAAACATTAATATTAGCAATGACAGTATGGTGGTCTGATAACCCAACAGTAGGTGCTTGGATATTATTACAAGTTGAACAGGTTATCAAGAGGTCAAACCATTGACCATGTATATGTGTCGAAAAGTTAACATGTTGTTTCAAATCAAATGAAGCCAGACTATCATCAAACGTAGTTGTAGTTGTAGAAGGTATATCCAAATATAGATTAAAATCACCAAGAATGTAAAATTCTGAATGAATAATTGCCAGATTTTCCAACATATCCTGAAAGTCTTCAAAGAAATTTTGCCGGGTTTCCTGTATTTTCATTTACTTTGCATTAAGGCTTTCTCGAGGGACGATGCAGCAGTTCTTCCTACAATGGAAGGTGCATCTACTGTTGTCACCCCGCGGGTCGCATTGTGAACAATGTCACTTTTAGTCTGCGGGCCGCATGAAATAGCTCCGCGGGCCGCATTTGGCCTGCGGGCCGCAGGTTGCCGACCCCTGTTTTACAATAAAAGTATTACAGTAAAACAAAAGGACGGTGTGGGATTGCAACTTCGAAATTTAGCAGAAATATACCGTACTAGCTTACACCCACTCACGGAGAAACAATCGACTCGTTTATGGTGGCGACACATGGAGAATTGACCACGACTCACTTCGCTCAGGTATGAGAATTGACCACGACTCACTTCGCACAGGTAGGAGAATTGACCACCACTCACTTCGCACTTGCATTAAGTAAACAACTCTATTGTTTTGTGTTTTCTTAAATACATCGCTGATTGTTAGATGAGAGTCCGATTGTTGAAGGAAGGGAATAAACACAGAAGCGAGTGGTGCACAGAAACATTCTTAATGTAATCTTTTCAAGAGTTTTATCAATTTGTTTTGGTAAAAAGGTTTGGCAAACCCCGCGCAGGCAAAGGAGGTCCACATAGTAGTTCTGCTTGGAGGGGAATAGTTTTTGCTTGGTACTAAATCGGGACGTACAAAACATGAATTAAGGCTGCAACAAAAAACTTCCAAAGGGACCGTGAAAAATCGTCACCAGCACCCCCTCGACACCCTGAAACATCTCCAACACTACACTATCCTTCTTCCGAAGTCATATCAGACAGCAGTTTAATCTGTGGCTCAATGTGACAGATGTTTGTTCGAAATGTGCAATACCAGACGGAAGAACATACAACCAACCAAAAATCAAATGGCCGCCGTTTTCTTTTCATGGCCGAGGGGAAAACGTCGAATTTCACCGTGACCAATCTTCAACACCAACCCCTTCGGCAACGCGAAATATCTTAAAAAGCACAAAGTGTGTGTGTGTGTGTGCTTGTTTGTGTTTGTTTGTGTGTGTGTGTGTGTGTGTGTGTGTGTATGTGTGTGTGTGCGTGCGTGTATGCGCATGTGAGCGTGTGTATTTGTGTATGAGCGTGGGCATGTGCTTACGTGCGCGCTTGCATGCGTGCGACTGTTCGCGAGCATGTGCGTGCGTGATTGTATATCGTGCGTGTATGTAAGTGTATGTGTGTGTCGGGGGTCACATTTGCAACATTTGGCGTGGAAGTAGTTGAACCCCAAATAAATATTCTGTAAAAAAAATTCTACTATTTCTACAGGAAGACGCAGGCATATTTCACGTCATCTTCAAGGTTCGGCCTCAACCACTGTAGGGTATCTATGCGGTAGCGAAGATAAATTTTTGTAGGATCATTGAATACAATTATTTTTGTAGGACAATGTGTTTGGAATAAAGCTTCGGACACATCTTCGTCCATTCACATAGCGCGAACACAAGTTATTTTGGTAGCGAAAGCTTTCGCCCTTCTCGTTTTTGTTTTGTGAATCACTACAACAAACGTTGTTGTGGTGTGCACTAATAACAACTGTTATTGTTGTTACTTAGTTATAACCTCTTCGCACTTGGTTGCGCATAAGGCTGCCACCAGAGCTCGCCACCATGGTCTGTCTGTCGCATATCTTTCGAGGTATCCCCAGGTCCATCCCTGCTCCTTCATCTCTTTCTCCACCGTCTTCCTCCGGGTCTCTTTCGGCCTGCCTCTCTTTCTGTGGCTACCAGGAGTCCATCTGAGGGAGACGCTGGGTAGGGTTGTGTATGTGACATTCGGAATACACGTCCAATCCATCTCCATCTGCGCTTTTGGACTTCTTAGGTGATGGGTTTGGCAGCTGTCCTCCTGTGTAACTCAGTGGTCGAGATGGTGTTTGGCCAAAATATGTTGAGAATTCTTCGTAGGCATCTGTTCTGGAAAACTCTAGCTTGTGACTGATGGTTTTTTCATATTCCAGAATTCAGCTTCGTACAAGAGGGCGCTTAAAACGTTGCTCTTGAACCGCTGATGCGCCTTGATCTCCATCTGATGCGCCTTGATCTCCATCTGATGCGCCTTGATCTCCATCTGCGTCTGAGTGCTGCAAACGCTCGGCTGACCTTCGAAATCCTTGTTCTTATCTCCTTGTCTCCGTCATATAGACATAATGAAAGCACATTTATACAACAAAATGAAGTTTGGCCAGTCCGAGATGTGCTGCTGTGAAACCGGCCCGATGACCAGATGACACCCCTCTAAATGAGAATCTACGTGGTGACATCGAGGCTTTGAGCACGACGCGCGGCATCATTCGTGAGGGCGACAGTGAACGAAGAAGAAGAATATCGTTTTCTGTATCTCCGCTGGTTGTCAATTTAGAACCCAGGTATATTTATAGTCATCTATATTCTCAATTTATTTTCCATTAAGCATGATGACTGCTTCCGTTTTGCTCTTTATTCTTAAGTGCTTGGTTTTCCTGGTACTTATCTTCAGTCAATTCTGTCCAGCTGTTCTTGCCATGTCGTCGGCCTTGGCTTGCATATCCTGAAGTTGGTGAGAGAGCAACGTTATTATCGTCTGCAAAATCCAGGTCTTCCAGGTGACTGGTATTGGTCCACCGTATACCTCTCCTTCCTTTATTGACCAAACTCTTCATGATCCAGTCTATTTGAAGGATGAATAGAATGAAGAAGAGTATACATCCCTGTTTCGCACCGGTGCTAACTTCAAAGGTGTTGGTCAATTCGTTGTTGCAGATCATTTGTGATGAAAATTCGCTGTACAGCATCTTCACTATGTTCACAAGTTTCTGAGGGACTCCATAGTGGCGCAGTATCCTCCATAGAGATTCGCGATAGACGCTGTCGAATGCCTTCTCCGGGTCTACAAAATTGACATATAATGGTGCGTTCCACTCTTTGCTTTGCTCTAAAATCTGCCTCACCGTGAATATGTGGTCCGAGCAAGATCGTTCATGTCGGGTGTGCTCCTCAAGTGTCTCTGCCAGTCTCTTGTAAAGGATCTTGCTGAAAACCTTGCTGGTGGGTGAAGCCTCTCCAGTTATTGCAATTTGACAGGTCTCCTTTCTTGGACAGTTTAACTATCAGTCCTGTTTTGTCTTAAAATGAATCACTGACCCCATTTCACTGTTCTTTCTTTTATTACATTGTTTTTAATTAGTTATAATTAAGTTATGTTTACTAATAGTTGAAGGTCACGACATTGTGACTATACTTGTACTTTTAGGGGTCAAAATAAACATCTTGTTCTTGTTCTTGTGAACACAAACCCCGCGGAGGCAAAGGAGGTCCGCTCGGCGGGGGAAAACTAGTTACGCTTGGAGGGAAGTAGTTTTGTTTGATACTAAATCGTGACGTATAAAAATGAATTGAGGCTGCGGCAAAAACATTAAAAGGCGCCGTTAAAATTCTTCAACATTACACCACGCTTTTTCCGAAGTCATATCAGACAGCAGTTTAGTCTGAGGCTCAAATGTGATGGACGTTTGTTCGAAATATGCAATCCCAAGCCGAAGAACAAACCACCAACCGAAAAATCAAATGGCCGCCATCTTTTCATGACAACGTCAGAAATGTCGAAACTACGTGGACGTTTGTTTTATGTCAGAGTGTGTCGTCTTGGTTCCCGCCATCATACAGTAGCGACACGTAACGACGAGTTTCGTCACTGTTTTTTCTACAACTTCGATATCCGAATTGTGTGTGCGTGCGTATGTGCGTGTGCATACGTTTGAGTTTGCATATTTGTGTGTGTCTGCATGCGTGCATGCGTGTATGCGTGCATGCGTACGTGTTTGTGTGCGTGGTCAGATTGGTGATACGTGGCGTGAAAATAGGTGCTTGAATAAATTCATAGTCACTTTAAAGGACCGACATCAACTACTGTCTTGAAGTCTGGCGACTCGAGAAACTATGTGATAGTGAAGGTTTGTATATAGATCAGAGGTTTGCGATTAATGTGTGTACGACAATGTGTGTATGTAATGTGTGAAGCTTCAGACACATCTTTGCCAAATTCCATTGTAGAAGAATCTCTCTCCCTTTTCGTTTTTGTGAATCACGACAACAATAATAACTGTGGTGTGAACAAAAAAAAGAAGTGTATTAACTGCAACTAATATATAGGCCTAATAGTCTATTGTGAAGGAAGGATCCACATTTAAAAAAAAAATAAAAATAAAAATATAAAATACAAGATTTGGAAGAAAAATTATGGGAGCATCTCCAAAGTCGATTACATGTTAATATTATACTTAACTTTGATAACATTCAAATTTCATTGGACAATTTTACTGTCAGCAGGCCGGTTGGCTGCTGCGATTGGTGCGTACGCAACTCCCACGGATGCAAAAGAGTCCCCCGTGTGTGTATATGTGTGTGTGTACGCGCGCGTGTGTGTGTGCATGCGTATGCGTTTGTGTGTGCGTGTGTGTGTTCCTAATAATCCTCCTGCTAAGCTGCATTGCAATGTGTGTGTGTGTGTGTGTGTGTGTGTGTGCGTTTTCGTGTGCGTTGTGTGTTCTTAATAATCCTGCTGTTAGGTTGCATTGCAATGTGTGTGTGTGTGTGTGTGTGTGTGTGTGTGTGTGTGTGTGTGTGTGTGTGTGTGTGTGTGTGTGTGTGTGTGTGTGTGTGTGTGTGTGTGTGTGTGTGTGTGTGAGAGAGAGAGAGAGAGAGTGTGTGTGTGTGTGTGTGCGTTCTCGCAAGTGCTGTGTGTTCCACATCCTGCTGTGCCAGGGCTGTACTGCAAATGTGTAAAGGTGTGTGTGCATGTGTGTGTGTGTGTGTGTGTGTGTGAGAGAGAGAGGAGGAGAGAGAGAGAGAGAGAGAGAGAGAGTGTGTGTGTGTGTGTGTGGTGTGGTGTGTGGTGTTTGGTGTGTGGTGTTTGGTGTGTGGTGTGTGGTGTGTGGTGTGTGGTGTGTGGTGTGGTGTGTGGTGTGTGGTGTTTGGTGTGTGGTGTGTGGTGTGGTGTGTGGTGTGTGGTGTGTGGTGTGTGGTGTGTGGTGTGTGGTGTGTGGTGTGTGGTGTGGTGGTTCCCGCCACCACAAAACATCCAAAGGCAACAAGATAGGGTCCTGTTTCTTCAATGAGAAGCTCTCAATGATGTCTGGTGCCTCCTTAGTGATAGTATTTAACATTTTAGGCTATAACTTGCCTGGATCTTCGGGTTTTAAAGTAAGGCACAACAGCCTTGTGTACACCCGCCTTTATGCATCGTATTTTGGTATTGAGAACGTGGCTTGTCTTGTTATTTTGTGCTTTTATTAAAATTTAAACCTGTCCATCTTCAATTCTTTGTCGAGTTTTGTTTTGAAGGAGAGGATGTTTTTAGCGTTCACTGTTTGCTGAGAAAGGTTGTTCCAGTCTAGGAAGATGCATTGTGAGAAGGAGTGTTTCCTAATATCAAGTCTGCTTGGTGTCTTATACAATTTTTTGTTGTGGCCTCGTGTGCGGTTTGTTGTGATCTTGAAGAAGTCCTCTTGATTGATGTCGTCGATGCTATTGATAATTCTGTAGACTTGGATCAGGTCTCCTCTTCTTCTTCGGTATGCCAGACTTGGTAAGTTAAGATGTTTCAGCCTGTCTTCATAGTTCAAGTTTCTTATTTCTGGGACCAGCTTGGTTGCTCTCCGTTGTGCTCTTTCAAGGGTGTTGATGTCTACGGCGTAGTGCGGGTTCCAGATGGAGTCAGCATAGTCGAGATGTGGTCTCACTAGCGCTGTATATAATAATCGGAAGCTGCTACTGTCCAGATGTTTAAACGTGTGTTTGATGAGGCCTGTCATCTGGTTTGCCTTCTTTGCAATGGTGCCAATATGCTGTCGGAATTTTAGGGATCTGTCGAACGTTACACCGAGATCTTTTTCTGTTTCTGATGTGCTGTCGATTTTTACTTGTCATCGTGTATGTGGTGTTAAGCTTCGGCTTGCCAAAAGTCAGATGTTTGCATTTTGATGGATTGAAATGTAACTGCCATTTCTCTGACCACGATGTTAGTTTGTTAATGTCTTCTTGTAATAGCTTTTTGTCCATTTCACACCTTACATCTGATATATTTTTGTATCATCGGCGAATATCTTGAGTCCACTGTTTATACTATCTGGTAGATCGTTGATGAACAGGATAAATAGAATGGGGCCAAGGACACTTCCCTGAGGTATGCCACTTGTGACCTCTGCCCAATCAATTTACTACTACCCTTTGTCTTCGTCCCGTTATGAAAGCTGCGATCCACGCTGCCACTTCTCCTTGGATGCCATACGCAGTTAGTTTTTTTGCTAGTCTTTTGTGTGGCACCGTATCGAAGGCTTTCGCAAAGTCAAGATATATTGTGTCTACACATCCGCCCGAGTCAATGGTGGTAGTCCAATTCTCCATGACTTCTAGAAGTTGGGTGGTGCATGACCTGCCTGGTCTAAATCCATGCTGATCTTTGTGGAACATGTTGTTCATAGTCATATGAGTCAGGAGATGGTCTCGAATAATGCATTCCATAATCTTACATGCTATAACATCAGTATATTAAAAAGTGAAACCCGCACGCGCACGCGCACGCACACGCACACGCACACGCACGCACGCACGCACGCACACACACACACACACACACACACACACACACACACACACACACACACACACACAAATTCAGGACGTCTATCTTCGCATATTGTTCTTTTCCTTGTTCCTTGTTGTAAATGATAATACCGAACCACTAACTCGCTGTCTTTTTTCTTTCCAAAACTTTCTATCCGTACTCCATAGTTCCTCGCCATCTTTCATCACCCCTGATCTTCTCAAGTCTCTCCTCACGCAGTCCTACCATCTCAGCTGTGGCTTTCCCCTTTTCCTGTGTCCTTTGTGTTGTTCCGCCTCTGCTCTCTTCTCTGTGCTGTTTTTCTTGCATCCATCCTTGCTCATCTCATCCGGCTTCTCAATAATCCTCCTGTTAGGCTACATTGCATTCTTACCTATTTTCTGAGATCACCCTTCTTCTGTCTACCCTCTTTGTTCTCGTTATTCTTCTAATCCAGCTGTTCTCTCAAACTTGCAGCTTCTTTTGCTGTTGTTGTTCTGTCAGTGCCACTGTCTCCAAACCATACAGATTCGCTCTCAGGATTTCCCCTTTCAGCTTTTTCGAGATTTTCTGTCCATCGAGACTCACTCTACCTTTCTCTAAGCACATACGTCTAACAATTTAGGAATAAGCTTAGACGTTTTTGTCTACAGTAGATTATAGAGCCATAATGCTTAAGGCACTATATATATATACTAACTATCGTATTTTATTAATATTTTGGTACCGTTATCATGGTGTTGAAAAAGCGTTATGCTGTAAAATAAATGCACATACTGATTGTAAACTTTGTTTTGCGACATCCAGGGTGCGTTAAAAACCAAAATTTTCATTGGCTAATGGCTCCAATAATTTAATGACCATAGTCGTGACGTAATGAAGTGTTTCCATAACTGTAACAATTATTTCACGCTAGTAATGAAATATGCAGGACGTGTTTCGAACCCGCCAGTATAATAAACGTTCGTAGTCGTTTTGGCGTGTTATCGACTACCACACACTGAACATGATAATTTCACGAGAATACTTAGAGAGAACTAACATTACAATTGGTAAGTATAAGTATGTCTTGATCTTACTATCAAAATCTGTCACGAGCAAGTCTACTTGGAAGTTTTCTGTTTAGTACATGCTTGACGATTCTGGTTTATTGCGCCTCTGTCCGCTAAACTCGGATCCCTGAAAAATTCATGCCGCCCTCGTTCAGCGGGTCTGGCGAACCTCACTCCTTCTTTGTGACGCGTTGCAGGCAGCGGCAGAGCAAGTCACCCACTGCACGTAGTAACGTGGGCGTTGCGCTCCGCGAGCGGTCTTGGATGTGGAACAGCACACACCTCTCAAGCGATCGGACCTGGCCCGATTTGAGCGACAGCGGCACTATCTATGAATCATACACCTTGTCAGTAGCTGGCAGTTCTTCGTTTTTTGCCAGTGATTGCTGTAATCTGATCTGGGACCATTTTGGTGTTACAGCAGTAGTTCTGTAGTGTGCATGTTCATTTCACTCAGGGCCGTTTTGGTCTGTGTTTGTTACGATATGAAAATGTTTCTGCGTTATTAGAGTCAGTTGAGTTAGACCCGTTTTTTTAATTCATGTCAACTTGGCATAGGATAGGGCCTACATAATAACAGCATTCACTTTGTAGGTGTAATCGGGTAAGGATTCAATTTGCGGGAATGTGCCTTACGTAAATCAACATGCATTGATTCGCTACGCACACCTGCAGCGTATCCGGCATATGAAGCCTCACCTGATTACACTTGATTACACAAAGTATACGTTTGTTGATATAGATCTACCACCTGCCCGGCTGACCTTTTTTAGTGTAAACTGTACGAAATGTATACGCGAGTTTTATTATGCGTAAACATATTTCACGCATAACTGCGCGACGTGGTTCTATTAAACGGTTTGACAACACCCGATTTGCAAAAGTGCAAACATTATATAATATGATATATATATTATATATACGTAAATAAGTTGTTGATAGTGCCCTTTTGAACACCGACTAAAATGTGGCAATGTTATTTAAATTCTAAGTATATTTATAATGGTGTAATTTATTGCACATGATTAATTACTAGACTGATTCTCAAACTTTTTTGCGCCATTACCCCTTGTCATATCATTTGTCCAAAAAAGACCCCCACCCTACTCATTCCACAAGAACTGCTATATATATTATAAAACAGTTCGTTCTCTGTTTGTATGTGCACCCACATCTCCGCCAGTTTTGCATGTATCGGGCTGAAATTGTGCATGGGATTGACATGGTTCGTAGATTTAGACATTTTCGAAATTCGTCCGGGGGGTAGAGAAATTGGGGGGGGGGTACATTTTTCAAAAGGCTGTACGTGGAGTTCCATCCGCGGAATTTAATGTTTTTCTATATCATCGTAAATAGAATTATGCCATCTACAAATACGTTGCTGGATGTATGCAGACATTTTGAATAGTTACTGACGTTTGAAAATCCTCAGCACTTAACATGCACCAAGTCTACTTGTCGTTCGACACGTCCGCACGCTTACACGTAGCGCCCTCTTTAGCATTTCATATATTTCCTACAGATGGAGCTGTGTGTAATTTTGTCATTTAGCGTTGAAATTATCGCCCGTCAAGTTAGTGTATTATAAAAAGTGTGTGTCAAAAGTTATATTGGATAACTGGGAATACGACGTATCTATATTATAAAACTGTTCGTGTTCTCTTTGTTTGTGCACCCACACCTGCGTTAGTTTTGCATGTATCGGGCTGAAATGTCAACTCAACAACCGCTTTTGCTGATTACACCAGTTAGTCGGATGAGCAATTGAGATTGAGATTTCTGGCAAATGGTTGTCCCAACAACAAGGTCAGTGACCAGTTACCATTTATTAATGCGTGTAGGCTGGAAACATTTGGGATGGGTTTGGGTTGTCTGTTACATATGACTGCTTTTCTCCCCGGACAACGCCGGTTAACTCAGCTAGTGTGCATTAAAAGCGGCGATTGGAGAGGATAGGTCCTACTTATTTGAAGTATATTTTATAGCAAGTGCACAGTTCATTTAAATGGGTTATGCTGCATACCATTAACAAAGCTAAAATATTCTGGGTTTTATATGTACAGCGAGAGCGTATCATGCTCAACCTCCGGCTTGTTTCAAAATCGTGCCTTGGTGTGTAGGGAATTGGATAACTTCAATTGTTGTCCAGTAAGACTGATCATTTTTTAGTGTTGAATTTCTCCACGGCGTCTGAATCTTTGATATCAGTGAAGGTCAGCACACTGTGTGGCCGATAGTTTCCTTCGTAATAGAAATATCCCAACGTTTTTAAGTAATGTTCTCATCCAAAACATGACTGATCATGATCTAGGCAAAAATACCATCAGCTATCCCAATTAGTGTGAGGTTTCTTTTTGTTTGATATTTCTAAAGATACAAGACAATTAATGATGCCTCCACCGTTGCTTATGCATCTAGTATTTCGTGTGCTATTAATTGTACATTTTCAATGGACGCAACATAAAATTACACAAAGTGTAAGGCGACCTTCCTGGAATTGCCAAACGAACTCCCACGGGGTCGTGACCACAGTTTGAGAACCACTGAGTTACTTTAATATCGCTGAATTAAGGTTGTGCTAATAATTTAGAATGGGGATTATCGCACCTCTCATAATTCATTACGCGTAATATTATTATGTAAGACAGGGCGAACTGGAACAACAAGTTCCTAGAAATGCTCTATCTGGGCAGTAGACACCTTCTAAGACAGCAAGTGGGACGAAGTACATCTGATTCAGCGAACTTCCTGCTAATATTATCACATCCCCTGGCCAGGGAGGATGATTCCGGGTCACGGAACAGACACGGTCACTTTGAGAGAACCTGATCGAACAGGGTCGTTGACCAGTATAGATGACCATCTATTGGTTCAGCAGCTCCGTATGTTTTCGGATACACTAATAGGTCCTAGTTTGGTGCAAGTTGCTTTCGCGTGCAACAGTTGTTTTCATGGATGTCATTGTTTATTGCTTGTTTATCACAAGGCGCATTTTATATAGCGTACTAAACACTTCATAACGGTCGTTTTATAAGGTCAAGCGTTATCATTAAAATTTATCGGAAGAATGCTACCGCGCTATAAAACTATTGTTCGCACATCATGTATCATGCATAGAACATACTAATTTTTGTGTGGAAGATAGGTGTAAATGTTTAACCGAAGTATATACTAATGTGGGAGCTATTTGGAAATACTGAAATATTAAAACAAATGAAGTGCCTAAACACAATGGTGACTCATGGGCAGACGTTTGTGGAATCTAGGAACGCACACAATACTAGTACCATAAAGCCATATTTATAATTTGGTAGTGTGTGTGTGTGTGTGTGTGTGTGTGTGTGTGTGTGTGTGTGTGTGTGTGTGTGTGTGTGTGTGTGTGTGTGTGTGTGTGTGTGTTTGTAAGTGTGTGTATGTTGTCTATCTGTGTGTGTGAGTGCGTGAGTGTGCGTGCGTGCGCGGGTGCGCGCGTGTGTGTCTATCTGGCGCCAGTCGTCGTGCTGGTATTAAACTGAATCATTCATGATACATGTGACGTGAAGGCATTATGTTGCACATCCTAGTCAAACCACCCATTACGTGCTTCCCGTAGCTAGTCCGTATTACATAAAGAGGGTAACACCATGGGGGTTTACAGGTGTTTGCCTAATAAGTCAGGTCTCCAACACGATTAGATTGCTGCCGACAGACAGATCACTACTAACGACCGAATATAAATGAATAGAAGAACCCATGTAAGGCCCGTGAAGACATTACAGGGTTATCAAACGTGACTTGGTTGGAACTGATACTAAGAGAGGGTAGACGTGGAAATGACCTAGTGGGAATTAATCAAGGAAAGGTAGACGTAGAAATGATCAAATGGGAATTAATAAAGAAGGGTAGGCGTGGAAATGATCAAAATGGTCAAGGAAAGCTTGAATTTATAGGAAGGATAGGCGTGGTAATGACAAATTTATAATTATTTAAAGAAGGGTAGGCGTGAAAAATGGCTATGTGCGAATACGATACGGCGATCAGTAATCAATAATGTATTTCCATT
>CM034537.1:25465808-25553844 GCA_020002185.1 Paraescarpia echinospica | reverse complement strand
TGTGTGTGTGTGTGTGTGTGTGTGTGTGTGTGTGTGTGTAAACAAACAACTGCGTGTTGGAAAGGGAGTGTAAAACATTAACATTTATGAAAGACGTTTAACCTTTGAAATTATTATGCTGGAAACGACGAAAACAACAACAACAACAATAACTATGAAAAAACGTACAAATTGAACTGATGTCGTGATACCGGACCTAATATTTCACAGCACACCCACCTGCCGTCAACAAGTTCGGACTAGCTGTCGTGTTTAACGCAGGACAAGTAAGACGGATGTAGTGAAACAGTGGGCGTATCAGGACTGACCTCAGTACGGGTCAGTGTGCTAGGCGAGATAGGCATGTCTACAGGTACCGCTATTAAACAGCGATGCGATTTTATTGTCTTGATTTATTTTGTTATCTAATTTATGTAACGCATACTGGTAATGGCGGCTTGCCAGGAGCGGCGCGTATCCGTTTGAACATTTCCTGCTGAAAAATAACTTTTGGACATACTAATGTTCTTTCTAAAATATCTGTGAAAATTAGTTTACACATTTTATATTACTGATTTTATACTATTTATGTATATGATTTTAAATTATTTATTATACTACACTTGTAATATTTATTATATAGACTAGATAGATATAGATTTCTAAAAAACTTGTGATAAAAATTCTACATTACTATGATAACGATCTTTTAATATTTATTTATTTTATGATGTATAATAATTATACTAATTTTATGATCTTTAGAACGTTGTTCTTGTTATATCTTAGAACTAGGCTTTATAATTCTTAATATGCCTGTGTTTAAATTGTCAGTGAACTAATACACCCAGCCGACCTAATGGTCATATCCTGTGCAAACGCCATGAAAGCCTCTTAGCCCTGTATGGCGGATACCGGTGCTATATAAGATCTAATTATTATTATCATTATCATCCATCGTGTAGAATGTAGACATTGTCAAAATTAATATCACAAGTCCCATGGTTTCGTAAAATTAAATAGATTGCTTTTTACGTTTTAGTTCTCATGAAGTAAGTTAAAGGTGATATAAATAAACACTTACACAAGAGGCACATAGTACATAAATCACTACGGTACTTGTGGATAAATAAGAAGGTAAAAAAGCAAATTGCCATCCGGCAACATGAACCTAGTAAGTTTGACAGTTATGCTAACACCAACATGGTGAATAATGAGTTGCACTTGCGACATTATTCTTGCATGCACTGGGCCGTTGTCACGAATCACCTAATTGGATATAATTGGAAATGATTCTTAGGTCATGGGGGAATATTATATCATATCATATCATATCATATCATATCATATCATATCATATCATATCATATCACATAAGGAGAACATAAGAGTTTAGTTGAGATTCAACGTTCTGAACACATCACAACCCGAATGAATGATACGAATGAGATGCTATGGTTACGTCACGCATCAGGTCATACAATGAAGAGTGTCAGCGTTGGCACGAACCAACGACCGTATCCGTGTGCAACTTAAATGATTTGCAACTGCTTACCACGACAAACGCACAGTTACATGGATGAGTACCAACACTGAAAGAGCATTAGAGCAACAAATCAATGCCGATTAATGAAGGTACTGTCTGTAACAGTTTATATTGTCCATCAGTTGATCTAATCTTTCTTTGCATATGAAACTACTTATCCGGATAACATAGAATCCACCGTCGTTTAATTACAATGACACTCTATTGTCAGTTGTTCACATTATTACGAGTTCACAAAACATCTGTCTGGCGTGTTTATCTCAACAATACATGACTAGATATTTATGTAACTTACGTGTGCAACACTATATCCGGTGACAGTGAAATACTCACGCATTCATTATCAGGGGGCGGCCGGTGCACTAGGGTAAACGTATAAAAAGCTGAAGATTCTGCCAAGCTGCACAGTGTGTTCAGGGAACCGGGAGATGAACGCTACAGCTCTTCTCGGTCTCCTCGTGTTGGCGTTATCGACGTCATCACACGTCAATGCAGCGAACGCTGGCGCAGTCCCAAGCGACGGCAACGATGAGTTTTGGGAAAGGCAAGTGTTAAACTAAAACTAGGATTCCACATGTACGGAGACGGCATTCGAATTGTATCCGCGCATGAATCGGATAGGAAATTCCCACAAGTAGCGTAACTAAAGAGGTATTTCCAACTCCGCATGTCGTTTCCGTACATATGAAATCCTAGCGTAATTGTTAGTGATGCATACAAATGTTGGTGGAATCTGTTCTTGCAATATTGGGACGATAAGGGTAGTGCATACTGACCAGTTTTCAGTGGAGTTGTTGATAATACTGGAACAATAAGGGACACTAACATTTATTCAATTTTTTATTTCAGGTTCGCAGATTCACCTTTGGATGAAACAGCAAATAAATATACAGGTAGTGTTTAATATTATTACAGTTGTGATAAACAAGCATATCGACATGATTGTTTTGATTGTTTTCAATGTCGATATCAAATTAATATCACTGTTCGTAACGCGTGTCCTAATTTTATTCTGGAAGTCTAAGATTATCTGTATACCCTCCTTTCTGACAGTTTCTGACTGTTTCTTTGACTATTGTTGCTAACGTGGACTAGCTATCGTGTCAGTCGTGAGAGAATCCTTGCGTAATTCCATTTGAAACCACACAACTGATATGCTTCCTTCACAACATACACGAACCACCGTTCTCGAATGCAGCGCAATAGTGTTATCTTATATACAACGGGGGCATGTTCACACGTAGCAAATTGCAACATATCCTTTCTAAGATGCGAATTACAATTACATTTAAAATTAAAATTTAGCTTTACTTACCGCACACATGTTGTGCATCTGTTTCTTCCAGACATCAATGAAGAAGAACCTACCACGAAAGTGAATGAAGAACCTAACACGTCACGGTCCAAGCGATCAGCAACCTGCGGCCTCCGTCCGCGAATTACTAAAGCGCAGCGGAAGGAAGTGATTAACGCCCACAATGCATTGCGTCGGGTCGAGGACGCTGCTGGGATGGTGAAAATGGTAAATCAACTCGTTGTAATGGGAATTCATAATGCAACGTATGTCTTTATTGTGTGATTTCCTTAAAGGGAACCAATTTGTTCGTCAACCCTAAATTAGTGGGCGCTGTAATTTGTAAAATGAGGTCTGCTGTGTTGAACGTGGGAAAATGGGACATCGTTGAACATCAAAGGGTGTAGCAGTTAACTCAACCAAACTCGGCAGTATTGCCAATAACGCTTGCTTTGAAATTGGATGTTTTGCTTGCTATTTGAACACGGTCCCGTCGTCGTACCTTCAAATTGTAACGGTTGTTACGGGCTTACTAAACACAATTTGGCGGGCAGTATACCGTCAACATAGTTAATATCGTCTTAAGAACATTATATTAATAAAGAAATGAAAAACTAGGAACAGCCTGCCTTATTTTAATGCCACACGAATCACGCAATTGACGTGTTGTCTTACACTTACAGGTTTGGGATGAAGAACTAGCCCGGCTTTCCCAGCAGTGGGGAGCTATGTGTATATGGGACCACGGAATGACTGAGGAGTAAGTTGTCATCTTTTGATTTTAGAACAAATATGTTGAATACATACAGACTAAAAAGCCTGAAAGAGTACTCGTAATGTGAATGTATCGCTCAAATAATATTCAATTTTTTAAACAAATTACCCGAAATGAGTCAGTTTATGACATTAAACAAATTTCGTTTTTTACAAAATGTCGCTTCTCCCCAGCTACTATTACAGAGTTGAAAGTTTGAGAATTATCCTCACACCTATTTCGTGGTTGGTAGAATTGTCACAGGATTAGAGAACGCAGAAATGTAAACTCAATAATTATAGGATAGTAAAGGATACAATGAAACGTAACAACTAACGACTCTGAATAACAAATGTAAATCCACAGTGTCTCAAGTTATTTATTGAGGTAGAATATTCACCTGTTGTGAATTCCATTAAATCGGGTGATTAATTTGAACACAATTTCTTCAAATTTGGAGCAGTGAACATGTCGAATTGATGAACTGAAACAGCCTCTCCCTCCCATACGTTATCAGTGGGTCGTGTGGTCGTTCTTGTTGCCAGCTGCGAAGGCCGAAAACTGGGCCAGAACCTGATGCGTCTGCCGGCGTACAGTCCCCGCTACAGTCACGTGATGGTGCGCAACGTGATCAAGGCGTGGTGGAAGGAGAAGAAACTGTACAACTATGACGAGCCGGGAAAGTGCAAGGGAACTGCGAAACACTGCATCCACTACGCCCAGGTCCGTGACATCTCATCCCTCAACTGCCTTCTTCCTCCTCGTGATCCCTTGCGGGGTGGAATCCACGTGACTCGGTCCGTTCCACCATCTATACACGATTCGTCTCCGTTTCCGATCTTCCGCAATGGTCTTGGTGACTCTCGGCAGTTCGTATCTGCACGTTCGAGGTTTCTCTTCATGCTGTATCTCCATCTTACTGTCGGTGCTCTTCTTATCTATCTTCCATCCTCTTCTGTTTTATGGTGTTTTCGCTAAGGTTATTTCGTTCAAACTCTCTGTGTAACTTACCCATCCCCCTCTGCTCCCAACTACTTTCATTTCCTTCTCTTCACTCAATAGTGCGCTTCAAATACATACGAAAATATGGATACATCTACTTAAGCTCAAACGTACATATACATTTGTACTGGAATATATGCAAATGAATCATAGGTATACTAAATAAATAATGAAATATGTAAAACGAGATATAGTATCACGATTCACTGCATGCACACAATAAAGTGCGCTCGCCGTGCGAACCACGTGAATCTATTAAGCATAGTAACGTAATTGCCCCAGCTTAGCCAGAAACAGAATGTATTTAAATTTATTTATTTAGTGGAATTTATATGTTGGATTGTCATTTTCTAACAGCGAAGTTAGAAGTGATAAACGCCAACGTATTGGGGAAATATATGCAGTAACCGATCTTTTGACGCAGGTTGTGTGGAGTGACAGCCATGCAGTGGGCTGTAGCATCGCCTGGTGCCCAACCATCTTGCATGGCAAAGGGCTCACACGTCCTCTCAACAATTCACTGGTAATAGTGTGCGACTACAGGCGACAGTAAGTAGTCATACAGTCAGTGTAACATCCATCGGTACGTCAAACACAATACATTTTTTTTCCGATTACGTGTACTACTACGCCACCGTTGTGCAAATTTACAGTGGAATACTAGTAGCAAAGACACCATTTGATATTTATTTCCAACGCCTAGCCTGGATTTAACCAATGCAATTTCAGCGCTGGGAATTATGTTCTCTAACTAGTCTAGGTCATAATTAAACTTGTGTGATTATGAAATCTGCGTTGTACGGCTGTAATACTCGGCGCGTATTGCACACGTGTATCATAAAAATCTATATTACATGGATAACGGGCATATTACTGCATCCTCGTTCCGACCGAGGGTCGCCATCTAGCAGGTTATTAAACATCAGAACAATCTGCAGTGTTTTGTCTGATACATGTCTAGCATCATGAGCGTTTGTTCTTTGGCCGCTTTAAATTTATCATCGACATTTATATTTGTACATAGGGAACATTTGACCGGCCCTACGGTTGGGGTGGTTCGTCTCATGTTTATTTTATTAGAATTTTGTTCGGGGATTTCAGTGCACACGATTGGAAGGTAGGCTGAAATCCAGTGTACAAGACGCTGAGACCGCACCATAAAGCTAAGATTCCATATGTACGGAAACACGTACGGAAACGCATAAGGAATGGGGAATACCTCTGTAGTGATTACTGGGAATTTCCAATCCGATTCGTGTGCGGGTACGATTCGAATCGCTACACGGAGCGATTCAATTTGCCGCAGCCGCACGACAAAACTCATCCGCCTATGCATTTTTGAACTACTTATGTTAGTTTCCAACGGGCACTATATTCAATGTTTTGCCGCATGCCGCGTCCGCACATATGAAATCCTAGCTTTAGATTGCATTTGTTGATATCCACAGGCATAATCGCGGCGTTATCAAGGTTCTTGGTTGTCTTTCCACGTGCAATACCGGGTAACTCTTTCTAGTATTCTACAATGAATCCAAGTTCCATTCACGGTGTTAAAGTGGGGCAGTCAGTTCCTCTACCCGTAATTAGCAAGGATAACAATTTGTAACAGGAAATCAGGTGTGTTGAACGTGGGAAAATTGGAAATCATTGACAGGGGTACTACGGTTAACTAAGCCAGTCTCGGCAACATTGTCAATAACGTTTGTTTTGAAACTGGGTGTTTTGTTTACCATTTGAACATGCTCCAGTGTCGTATCTGCCAAATTGCGAACGTTCGTACGGGCTTACTAAACACAATTTGGCGGGCAGTATTCCTTCAACCTAGTTATCACAGTCATAACAACATTATATTAATTAATACGTGAAAAACTGGGAACAGACTGCCTCCTTCTAAGAGAGTAAAAATCATGCACTACCTATGCTGCGATAATACTTCATCAGTTTTTTGCACAGATGAAGCTTTGTATTGAATTAATGGACGAACCGTTTGACAGAGGAAACCTCTTGCACGTCAAGCCGTATGTGAAGGGGAGTCCTTGCACGCGATGCGGGGATGTCGTTACTCAGGGATACGTTTGCAAAAACCGGCTTTGTGGTGAGTGTTGGGAAGGAGTGGGTGTGGTGACGGGGTGATGTAATTCTTGCCCACAGATCAATTCGAGTGATTTTCGAAATTGGAATCTGACGTGAATGCGCGATTTGATTGTGTTCGTGTTTGTGTGATGATGTTGGCGACTATCTTGTTCTCTCAAAAACTATGTCATCGACATAATCAGTGGGTGTCATAGGCTAAATGTCCGCCCGGCAACTGACTTTGGCAAGTAATCAGATGTAACGACTAAAACCAAATCGTTTGATCATTTAAATAAATTTACGCACTTTTGTATTAAACCGATTACGGTTGTATTGGTTAAACTATTTGCACATTGCGTATTTTGACATCAAAGAATCGGATTGGTAAACTGCTAGACCAGTTGTGGAAGCAGCTGTGATAGGTGAAATATATTTTATAAAGCTCGAAGCAAAGTACACATTTTGCACAATGCAGCTTATGTCAACAGTAAAACAACGCAAACTCTTCTGGTTTTGTCAAATCATCGGTCATAACACTATTTAAAAACCATCATGCAAACACCCAAAAGGACAACAGAAGACGAGACAGCCAGATAAAAACCGGCTGGATAATAACAGGAGACTGTAGTGTCACATAGGGAACGTGGGTAAAACAGTGTCACAATGGATTGTTTCTTTTACAAAGATCACATACGTCATATATGTTCTACTTTCAGTCGAATGCGACCCAACAAAGGTACCCGGCTGCAGTGAGTAACTCTACTAACACTAATAGCAACAAAAGTAATATAACACATACTAATGATCATTATAACACATACACTAATTCCTAGGAAACATAGGCTATTTCAATATATATATTTGTGTATACAGTATCATATTTACAAAAATAACATTAATACTCGATTTAGTTTTTTGCAGTACTTGAAATAGGTGGCCTAAAGGAATCATAACCTCTGCATATTATAGTTATCATACGCACACACGCACGCACACGTACACGTACACATAACGCACACACGCACACAGTCACACACGTACACACGCAATATAGGCCTACATACACTTCTGGAAGTTTCACAATAATCTGTTTAAGAAGCGAGCAACTACATTCAATATAGGCATACCTGTTATTAGTACATACATCTGTGACGCTAAAAACAGTAAATGTGACAAAAATGGACAATGCCGAAACGCAGTTATGGTGCAACTAAACTACTGTGCAAAACATTAATTGGTGCAATACGTTTTCAGCATGCGTTCCTCGTACCTGCAAACACGGCACATTTTCTACAAAGCTGTGCAAGTGCATGTGCGAAAAAGGATACTACGGACGTCTGTGTGACCGTGAGTACGCTACTGACATTTCTTTCACTTTACCGACGCAGTAGTAGCGTATGGGTTGTTGTATACTTTCTCAAAATCCCCGAAAACGAATATAATTACGTGTGGGTTGGCGGAGTTTTGGTCGTTACCAGGTATCATGGGAAAATATTATTTGTAGAAATAAAAACCCGACAGCGTTGTGGTTAACGTCTTGGCAACCACATCAAGTCAGATGAATTTTGAGGTTATTGGTTGTAGTTTTGTTCAACATTATTGAACATTGACTTAACTAAGACGTCTGACACCGTGGGACGACGTCGATTGATGGCACTGCTGAGGAAATACGGCTGCCAGAAAGATTGGTAGAAATGATTGTTACATGCAAACCCTAATCGACAAGCGGAAGTAGCAAACTGGTACGGTTTAAGCATAAACGTGAAGAAAAAGGTAGTTCTGTACCAACCATCAATGATCGAACCTAATCCTGGTAAAGTCTTCTTAAATGACCAGCAATTTCAGAATGTCCATCATTTAACTTATCTTGGAAAAACCATCTCTGATGAGGCGAGATTAGACATGGAATTGGGGAAGCGCATGGTGAGGGCATCATTAACTTTTAGTCGTCTGCGCAGTCGTACATGGAAGACTCACCATGTAGCAATCAGGGTGAAATGTCAGATGTACAGAGCAACAGTACTCACAATGCTGTTCTACGGATCTGAAGCACGAACTCTATACTGAAAGCAAGTTAGGAAACAACATGCCTTACAGGTGAGACACCTCCAATCCATCATGGGAATAAGATGGAGAGGCCACATTACAAACATAGATATACTCAAAAGAGCAAACCTCTCGAGTATGGAACAACAACTGATAACACCAAGTTTAAGATGGAATCAGCACGTGGCTCGTATGGACAACAACAAACTTCCAAAACAACCTCTATTTTGACAGAAAGAACTAGGAACAGCGGCCGCCAACACTAAGATACAAAGACACATTAAAACTTAACTTGGGAATCCAGACAGAGGTACACACTTGCCCAGGGCCGACCGACCTGGAGAGGACTCCTACGCATCGAACCATGCGAGCAGTCACAGTTGCAACCGTGACTGACAGCGAATGAGAGACGCTATTGTTTTGGAAGCCATTTTGGATGGCTCAAAATCGCAGATGCCACATCACGTATGGGTGGGGTGGCTGGGGGTTTGAACCAGTATGAAACGCTTTACCTTTTTACTTGATTTTGCGTACTCACGAGACCACCCCTAGTTTTGTTGACCCATCGCTCTGACAATTGCTAAAATGCAACTGTTCTTACACCTCAGAGGAGTTAAGTAAATTTAGTATATGTGGGCGTGATTCATCAAATATTCAAGTTAGCAATACTGCGTTGCTGTTTTCTACATAACACGATCTTATTACAGATGCGTGCGGTTGCACAGACAAGAGCAGACACTGCAAGCTTGCATACATGATAAGCAAGTGCGACGAGCCGACTTTTTCGCACTGGCTGAAACTCAACTGTCCTGTTTCTTGCCCCAAGTAAGTTAATGACTATCCTTCTAGTTGCACTAAGTAGATAAACAACTGTGTCGCTACTTGCCCCAAGTAAGTGAACAACCGTTCCGCTATCTGCGTCAAGTAGTTGATCAATTGTCCCTCTACCTGTGCCAAGTAAGTCAATAACTGTCCCGCTACTTGCTCCAAAGAAGTTAATAACAGTCCTGCTATCTGCACTAAGTAAATTAACAACTGCCCGTCAACCTAATTGTCTTGTGAATGAGTGAATGAGTAAGTAAGTAAACTAAGTATTAATTTTTTCGTTACTATGTAGTTATATTCGACTGTCCATTGGCCTATACATTAGGGAAAAGTGGTACATTGAAGGAAACATTTACCATCAAAACGTACAATTTGTCATCCGTATACTGTTGACTACTATTGCAACACGTTATGCCAAATGCGTAACAAAACAACCCCAGTACGTACATTGTTTGCGAATTTGAATCGTAATCACAACTATTGGATACACACAGCGTCTGCCATGTATTTGTTGCGCGTCTAGAAATTATCCACACTAATTCGCATCGAATCTAGTATTCTTCCTATGGGTTTGGACCGATTCAAAACTCGAATCACGGCAACAAATGTTGCACAGTCGCGCTGACTCAGCCGGTGTGTGCCTGTCAAAGACCGAGGAATACTTTGTTATGGTCAATGCAATTGTTCATGAAAATAATACAATGCTTGGTTCACGATGATAGAGACGCGCTTTCATTCAACAGATGTTGCGCAGTACTAACTAGTCAGTCAGTGTGTGTTGGTCCAGTCTTCAGATCATGATACAGCAACTTTGGTGTTTAATCGGACGAGTGTGATGCAAAGAAAACCGTTTAGCAGTGTGCTTCTACCGTTAGTCTACGCAGGGATTACCGACATATATTTATGTGTTGTAGGTTTTGTCGCAAACCGCCAGCAGGTGCTTGCACGTAAACGACCCGTGCATACATCGCCATCAAGTGCTTGCCCATAGACGACCAGATAATATATCACATACATACCCATGCCCGTAGATGACCCGTGCACACACCACTGACTGGTACATGCCCGTAGACGACCCGCGCATACACCACTGACTGGTACATGCCCGTAGACGACCCGTGCATACATCACTGACAGGTACATATCCATAGACAACCCGCGCATACGACCCGCGCATACACCACTGGCAGGTACATGCCCATAGACGACCCGTGCATAAACCACTGACATGTACATGCCCGTAAACTACGTTTACATACACCACAGACAGGTACATACATTGTGGAGCGTGGTGACGTAGTAAATGAAACGCCGACTCTCAATAAAAAAATACAGGTTTGAATCCTCTTGCTGCTATTTGTACCTTGGGCACGTTCTTTCACTCTGCATTGCTGCAGTTCATTCAGCTGTATGCAGGGCTACCTGGCCATAGACAGCGGTGAATATTTGTGTACAAATAGTCTTCGCGCAGTAATTGCAGCGTGGCTGAATGCTTTACCGAGAAGTCGAGATGGTGTTCGATTGAACACCAGGGAGTAAAGAGTAAAGGATTTGAACAATCCCAAGGACGGGATTATGCCCTATAAAAGAACTTACCTTTACATGCCGTAGACTATCCGTGCACACACCGCCAACAGTTGCAGCCCGCACACGAGCCATGCACACATCGCCGACAGGTATATACCCGTAGACGACCCGTGCACACACCGCGGACGGTTGCATACCAGTGGACGACCCGTCCGCATACCGCCAACAGTTGCATGCCTGTAGACGACACGTGCACGTACTGCCGACAGTTGCATGCCCGTAGACGACCCGTGCATGCACCTCCAACATGCCCGTAGAGGAGCTAAGCTCTCCGGTGGTGGGTCTCTCCAGTGAAGAAACTGTCTGCTATGGCAAGTCTACACGAACGGGCCAAGAGATTAAATCGATATATTTCCTATTAACGGGTGTGTTTGTCAATAGTTTTAGTAATAAAATTGATATGTATCCGGTACTCTGTGTTGTGAAGTTCGTGTGGACAGTTTGTATAAACATTACTTTACTTTGTGTCCCGAACTGCGGTTAGGGAAATTTGAACTTGTAGTAAACAGACAATTGACCGGAAATACAGTTGGCAAAAATGTATCATTTCGGTGGAATCAACACGACACATTTGTGACCGTTCAAGAATATATTAGAAAGTTCAAAAACTCACGAACGAACTCACGCACGCACGCACCCACGCACACACATACGTAAAGTCAAACAAACAAACAAACACGCACAAACAAACAAAAGAACAGTTAAGAATACACTCTATTTCATTTTGACATATCCAAACGAATTTTAGCTGGTAGACTGGTAGAGGCTTTTGTTGGCGTTACACCCGACTTCTTCAATACCAATGACGCCTACCTCGTGTGTACGATGATGTCATTCGGCGTCATAGGTGCTGACAAAGTCGGCGTGCATCGAAAGCCTCTGCCAGGTAAAATTCATTTGGACATGTCAAATTGAAATATTTTGAATTAAAACAAAAGTTATCCTGAAGAATGTTCAGTTATCTAAAACAAAAGAACATTTTATGTTGTATTAACAAAATGAGAATGATCCAGTTAGTGCTATTGTTTAAACAATTAGTTCCACACAACTACAATATATCTTGTATTGGGAGACTTCTAATGTGGGCGAGCACCTGTTTGGGCGACCACAATTCTGTGCACGTATTGTTTCTATCAGTAATGTACCTGCAATAAGCGATCACCTGCCTAACGCGACCAGCGACCACACACTGTGGTGATCGCTCTTTTCGTTAAGCATGGCCTGGGAATGGATGATGTTTTCGCATCCTGTATCACGAGCGAGGTTTATTCACGCAGAGTCGATTACTTTCTCTACATTGTCTTGCTTTGTATTTATAAAACGACACCGTGGCGTAGGTAAGTTCAGCCGAATTGTGGTCATAGTGTTTGCAAGCATTACACATGTGCGCAGTTCAACTTTAATGCGGTGAGAAGAAAGAGACCCGGGAAAATATGCCAGTGAACTAACAGTAACGTCAGCTTCCTCGTCGATCACGGTGATTTTCTGGTACTCCGTTCGCCCCAGTTATCAAGCGATAACATACAATAACGTCGCGCTGAATAATAACTACAAAATAACATTAATTTGGGCGACCCCTGTTTTACAATAAAAGTATTACAGTAAAACAAAAGGACGGTGTGGGATTGCAACTTCGAAATTTAGCAGAAATATACCGTACTAGCTTACACCCACTCACGGAGAAACAATCGACTCGTTTATGATGGCGACACATGGAGAATTGACCACGACTCACTTCGCTCAGGTATGAGAATTGACCACGACTCACTTCGCACAGGTAGGAAAATTGACCACCACTCACTTCGCACTTGCATTAAGTAAACAACTCTATTGTTTTGTGTTTTCTTAAATACATCGCTGATTGTTAGATGAGAGTCCGATTGTTGAAGGAAGGGAATAAACACAGAAGCGAGTGGTGCACAGAAACATTCTTAATGTCATCTTTTCAAGACTTTAATCAATTTGTTTTGGTAAAAAGGTTTGGCAAACCCCGCGCAGGCAAAGGAGGTCCACATAGTAGTTCTGCTTGGAGGGGAATAGTTTTTGCTTGGTACTAAATCGGGACGTACAAAACATGAATTAAGGCTGCAACAAAAAACTTCCAAAGGGACCGTGAAAAATCGTCACCAACACCCCCTCGACACCCCGAAAAATCTCCAACACTACACTATCCTTCTTCCGAAGTCATATCAGACAGCAGTTTAATCTGTGGCTCAATGTGACAGATGTTTGTTCGAAATGTGCAATACCAGACGGAAGAACATACAACCAACCAAAAATCAAATGGCCGCCGTTTTTTTTTCATGGCCGAGGGGAAAACGTCGAATTTCACCGTGACCAATCTTCAACACCAACCCCTTCGGCAACGCGAAATATCTTAAAAAGCACAAAGTGTGTGTGTGTGTGTGCTTGTTTGTGTTTGTGTGTGTGTGTGTGTGTGTGTGTGTGTGTGTGTGTGTGTGTGTGCGTGCGTGTATGCGCATGTGAGCGTGTGTATTTGTGTATGAGCGTGGGCATGTGCTTACGTGCGCGCTTGCATGCGTGCGACTGTTCGCGAGCATGTGCGTGCGTGATTGTATATCGTGCGTGTATGTAAGTGTATGTGTGTGTCGAGGGTCACATTTGCAACATTTGGCGTGGAAGTAGTTGAACCCCAAATAAATATTCTGTAAAAAATGTCTACTATTTCTACAGGAAGACGCAGGCATATTTCACGTCATCTTCAAGGTTCGGCCTCAACCACTGTAGGGTATCTATGCGGTAGCGAAGATTTATTTTTGTAGGATCATTGAATACAATTATTTTTGTAGGACAATGTGTTTGGAATAAAGCTTCGGACACATCTTCGTCCATTCACATAGCGCGAACACAAGTTATTTTGGTAGCGAAAGCTTTCGCCCTTCTCGTTTTTGTTTTGTGAATCACTACAACAAACGTTGTTGTGGTGTGCACTAATAACAACTGTTATTGTTGTTACTTAGTTATAACCTCTTCGCACTTGGTTGCGCATAAGGCTGCCACCAGAGCTCGCCACCATGGTCTGTCTGTCGCATATCTTTCGAGGTATCCCCAGGTCCATCCCTGCTCCTTCATCTCTTTCTCCACCGTCTTCCTCCGGGTCTCTTTCGGCCTGCCTCTCTTTCTGTGGCCACCAGGAGTCCATCTGAGGGAGACGCTGGGTAGGGTTGTGTATGTGACATTCGGAATACACGTCCAATCCATCTCCATCTGCGCTTTTGGACTTCTTAGGTGATGGGTTTGGCAGCTGTCCTCCTGTGTAACTCAGTGGTCGAGATGGTGTTTGGCCAAAATATGTTGAGAATTCTCCGTAGGCATCTGTTCTGGAAAACTCTAGCTTGTGACTGATGGTTTTTTCATATTCCAGGATTCAGCTTCGTACAAGAGGGCGCTTAAAACGTTGCTCTTGAACCGCTGATGCGCCTTGATCTCCATCTGATGCGCCTTGATATCCATCTGATGCGCCTTGATCTCCATCTGCGTCTGAGTGCTGCAAACGCTCGGCTGACCTTCGAAATCCTTGTTCTTATCTCCTTGTCTCCGTCATATAGACAGAATGAAAGCACATTTATACAACAAAATGAAGTTTGGCCAGTCGGAGATGTGCTGCTGTGAAACCGGCCCGATGACCAGATGACACCCCTCTAAATGAGAATCTACGTGGTGACATCGAGGCTTTGAGCACGACGCGCGGCATCATTCGTGAGGGCGACAGTGAACGAAGAAGAAGAATATCGTTTTCTGTATCTCCGCTGGTTGTCAATTTAGAACCCAGGTATATGTATAGTCATCTATATTCTCAATTTATTTTCCATTAAGCATGATGACTGCTTCCGTTTTGCTCTTTATTCTTAAGTGCTTGGTTTTCCTGGTACTTATCTTCAGTCAATTCTGTCCAGCTGTTCTTGCCATGTCGTCGGCCTTGGCTTGCATATCCTGAAGTTGGTGAGAGAGCAACGTTATTATCGTCTGCAAAATCCAGGTCTTCCAGGTGACTGGTATTGGTCCACCGTATACCTCTCCTTCCTTTATTGACCAAACTCTTCATGATCCAGTCTATTCGAAGGATGAATAGAATGAAGAAGAGTATACATCCCTGTTTCGCACCGGTGCTAACTTCAAAGGTGTTGGTCAATTCGTTGTTGCAGATCATTTGTGATGAAAATTCGCTGTACAGCATCTTCACTATGTTCACAAGTTTCTGAGGGACTCCATAGTGGCGCAGTATCCTCCATAGAGATTCGCGATAGACGCTGTCGAATGCCTTCTCCGGGTCTACAAAATTGACATATAATGGTGCGTTCCACTCTTTGCTTTGCTCTAAAATCTGCCTCACCGTGAATATGTGGTCCGAGCAAGATCGTTCATGTCGGGTGTGCTCCTTAAGTGTCTCTGCCAGTCTCTTGTAAAGGATCTTGCTGAAGACCTTGCTGGTGGGTGAAGCCTCTCCAGTTATTGCAATTTGACAGGTCTCCTTTCTTGGACAGTTTAACTATCAGTCCTGTTTTGTCTTAAAATGAATCACTGACCCCATTTCACTGTTCTTTCTTTTATTACATTGTTTTTAATTAGTTATAATTAAGTTATGTTTATTAATAGTTGAAGGTCACGACATTGTGACTATACTTGTACTTTTAGGGGTCAAAATAAACATCTTGTTCTTGTTCTTGTGAACACAAACCCCGCGGAGGCAAAGGAGGTCCGCTCGGCGGGGGAAAACTAGTTACGCTTGGAGGGAAGTAGTTTTGTTTGATACTAAATCGTGACGTATAAAAATGAATTGAGGCTGCGGCAAAAACATTAAAAGGCGCCGTTAAAATTCTTCAACATTACACCACGCTTTTTCCGAAGTCATATCAGACAGCAGTTTAGTCTGAGGCTCAAATGTGATGGACGTTTGTTCGAAATATGCAATCCCAAGCCGAAGAACAAACCACCAACCGAAAAATCAAATGGCCGCCATCTTTTCATGACAACGTCAGAAATGTCGAAACTACGTGGACGTTTGTTTTATGTCAGAGTGTGTCGTCTTGGTTCCCGCCATCATACAGCAGCGACACGTAACGACGAGTTTCGTCACTGTTTTTTCTACAACTTCGATATCCGAATTGTGTGTGCGTGCGTATGTGCATGTGCATGCGTTTGAGTTTGCATAATTGTGTGTGTCTGCATGCGTGCATGCGTGTATGCGTGCATGCGTGCATGCGTACGTGTTTGTGTGCGTGGTCAGATTGGTGATACATGGCGTGAAAGTAGGTGCTTGAATAAATTCATGGTCACTTTAAAGGACCGACATCAACTACTGTCTTGAAGTCTGGCGACTCGAGAAACTATGTGATAGTGAAGGTTTGTATATAGATCAGAGGTTTGCGATTAATGTGTGTACGACAATGTGAGTATGTAATGTGTGAAGCTTCAGACACATCTTTGCCAAATTCCATTGTAGAAGAATCTCTCTCCCTTTTCGTTTTTGTGAATCACGACAACAATAATAACTGTGGTGTGAACCAAAAAAAAAGTGTATTAACTGCAACTAATATATAGGCCTAATAGTCTATTGTGAAGGAAGGATCCACATTTAAAAAATAAAATACAAGATTTGGAAGAAAAATTATGGGAGCATCTCCAAAGTCGATTACATGTTAATATTATACTTCATTCAAATTTCATTGGACAATTTTACTGTCAGCAGGCCGGTTGGCTGCTGCGATTGGTGCGTACGCAACTCCCACGGATGCAAAAGAGTCCCCCGTGTGTGTATATGTGTGTGTGTACGCGCGCGTGTGTGTGTGCGTGCGTATGCGTTTGTGTGTGCGTGTGTGTGTTCCTAATAATCCTCCTGCTAAGCTGCATTGCAATGTGTGTGTGTGTGTGTGTGTGTGTGTGTATGTGTGTGTGCGTTTTCGTGTGCGTTGTGTGTTCTTAATAATCCTGCTGTTAGGTTGACAATGGTGTGTGTGAAGGTGTGTGTGCAATGCCACAATCATGGGTGTTGTGGGTGTGTGTGTTTGGTGTGTGGTGTGTGGTGTGTGGTGTGTGGTGTGTGGTGTGTGGTGTGTGGTGTGGTGTGTGGTGTGTGGTGTGTGGTGTGTGGTGTGTGGTGTGGTGTGTGGTGTGTGGTGTGTGGTGTGGTGTGGTGTGTGATGTGTGGTGTGTGGTGTGTGGTGTGGTGGTTCCCGCCACCACATAACATCCAAAGGCAACAAGATAGGGTCCTGTTTCTTCAATGAGAAGCTCTCAATGGTGTCTGGTGCCTCCTTAATGATAGTATTTAACATTTTAGGCTATAACTTGCCTGGATCTTCGGGTTTTAAAGTAAGGCACAACAGCCTTGTGTACACCCGCCTTTATGCATCGTATTTTGGTATTGAGAACGTGGCTTGTCTTGTTATTTTGTGCTTTTATTAAAATTTAAACCTGTCCATCTTCAATTCTTTGTCGAGTTTTGTTTTGAAGGAGAGGATGTTTTCAGCGTTCACTGTTTGCTGAGAAAGGTTGTTCCAGTCTAGGAAGATGCATTGTGAGAAGGAGTGTTTCCTAATATCAAGTCTGCTTGGTGTCTTATACAATTTTTTGTTGTGGCCTCGTGTTCGGTTTGTTGTGATCTTGAAGAAGTCCTCTTGATTGATGTCGTCGATGCTATTGATAATTCTGTAGACTTGGATCAGGTCTCCTCTTCTTCTTCGGTATGCCAGACTTGGTAAGTTAAGATGTTTCAGCCTGTCTTCATAGTTCAAGTTTCTTATTTCTGGGACCAGCTTGGTTGCTCTCCGTTGTGCTCTTTCAAGGGTGTTGATGTCTACGGCGTAGTGCGGGTTCCAGATGGAGTCAGCATAGTCGAGATGTGGTCTCACTAGCGCTGTATATAATAATTGGAAGCTGCTACTGTCCAGATGTTTAAACGTGTGTTTGATGAGGCCTGTCATCTGGTTTGCCTTCTTTGCAATGGTGCCAATAAGCTGTCGGAATTTTAGGGATCTGTCGAACGTTACACCGAGATCTTTTTCTGTTTCTGATGTGCTGTCGATTTTTACTTGTCATCGTGTATGTGGTGTTAAGCTTCGGCTTGCCAAAAGTCAGATGTTTGCATTTTGATGGATTGAAATGTAACTGCCATTTCTCTGACCACGATGTTAGTTTGTTAATGTCTTCTTGTAATAGCTTTTTGTCCATTTCACACCTTACATCTGATATATTTTTGTATCATCGGCGAATATCTTGAGTCCACTGTTTATACTATCTGGTAGATCGTTGATAAACAGGATAAATAGAATGGGGCCAAGGACACTTCCCTGAGGTATGCCACTTGTGACCTCTGCCCAATCAATTTACTACTACCCTTTGTCTTCGTCCCGTTATGAAAGCTGCGATCCACGCTGCCACTTCTCCTTGGATGCCATACGCAGTTAGTTTTTTTGCTAGTCTTTTGTGTGGCACCGTATCGAAGGCTTTCGCAAAGTCAAGATATATTGTGTCTACACATCCGCCCGAGTCAATGGTGGTAGTCCAATTCTCCATGACTTCTAGGAGTTGGGTGGTGCATGACCTGCCTGGTCTAAATCCATGCTGATCTTTGTGGAACATGTTGTTCATAGTCATATGAGTCAGGAGATGGTCTCGAATAATGCTTTCCATAATCTTACATGCTATAACATCAGTATATTAAAAAGTGAAACCCGCACGCGCACGCGCACGCACACGCACGCACACACACACACACACACACACACACATTCAGGACGTCTATCTTCGCATATTGTTCTTCTCCTTGTTCCTTGTTGTAAATGATAATACCGAACCACTAACTCGCTGTCTTTTTTCTTTTCAAAACTTTCTATCCGTACTCCATAGTTCCTCGCCATCTTTCATCCCCCCTGATCTTCTCAAGTCTCTCCTCACGCAGTCCTACCATCTCAGCTGTGGCTTTCCCCTTTTCCTGTGTCCTTTGTGTTGTTCCGCCTCTGCTCTCTTCTCTGTGCTGTTTTTCTTGCATCCATCCTTGCTCATCTCATCCGGCTTCTCAATAATCCTCCTGTTAGGCTACATTGCATTCTTACCTATTTTCTGAGATCACCCTTCTTCTGTCTACCCTCTTTGTTCTCGTTATTCTTCTAATCCAGCTGTTCTCTCAAACTTGCAGCTTCTGTTGTTGTTGTTGTTCTGTCAGTGCCACTGTCTCCAAACCATACAGACTCGCTCTCAGGATTTCCCCTTTCAGCTTTTTCGAGATTTTCTGTCCATCGAGACTCACTCTACCTTTCTCTAAGCACATACGTCTAACAATTTAGGAATAAGCTTAGACGTTTTTGTCTACAGTAGATTATAGAGCCATAATGCTTAAGGCACTATATATATATACTAACTATCGTATTTTATTAATATAACTATCGTATTTTATTAATATTATGCGTAAACATATTTCACGCATAACTGCGCGACGTGGTTCTATTAAACGGTTTGACAACACCCGATTTGCAAAAGTGCAAACATTATATAATATGATATATATATTATATATACGTAAATAAGTTGTTGATAGTGCCCTTTTGAACACCGACTAAAATGTGGCAATGTTATTTAAATTCTAAGTATATTTATAATGGTGTAATTTATTGCACATGATTAATTACTAGACTGATTCTCAAACTTTTTTGCGCCATTACCCCTTGTCATATCATTTGTCCAAAAAAGACCGCCACCCTACTCATTCCACAAGAACTGCTATATATATTATAAAACAGTTCGTTCTCTGTTTGTATGTGCACCCACATCTCCGCCAGTTTTGCATGTATCGGGCTGAAATTGTGCATGTGATTGACATGGTTCGTAGATTTAGACATTTTCGAAATTCGTTCGGGGGGTAGAGAAATTGGGGGGGGGTAATTTTTTTAAAAGGCTGTACGTGGAGTTCCATCCGCGGAATTTAATGTTTTTCTATATCATCGTAAATAGAATTATGCCATCTACAAATACGTTGCTGGATGTATGCAGACATTTTGAATAGTTACTGACGTTTGAAAATCCTCAGCACTTAACATGCACCAAGTCTACTTGTCGTTGGTCACTTCCGCACGCTTACACGTAGCGCCCTCTTTAGCATTTCATATATTTCCTACAGATGGAGCTGTGTGTCATTTTGTCATTTAGCGTTGAAATTATCGCTCGTCAAGTTAGTGTATTATAAAAAGTGTGTGTCAAAAGTTATATTGGATAACTGGGAATACGACGTATCTATATTATAAAACTGTTCGTGTTCTCTTTGTTTGTGCACCCACACCTGCGTTAGTTTTGCATGTATCGGGCTGAAATGTCAACCCAACATCCGCTTTTGCTGATTACACCAGTTAGTCGGATGAGCAATTGAGATTGAGTTTTCTGGCAAAAGGTTGTCCCAACAACAAGGTCAGTGACCAGTTACCATTTATTAATGCGTGTAGGCTGGAAACATTTGGGATGGGTTTGGGTTGTCTGTTACATAGGACTGCTTTTCTCCCCGGACAACGCCGGTTAACTCAGCTAGTGTGCATTAAAAGCGGCGATTGGAGAGGATAGGTCCTACTTATTTGAAGTATATTTTATAGCAAGTGCACAGTTCATTTAAATGGGTTATGCTGCATACCATTAACAAAGCTAAAATATTCTGGGTTTTATATGTACAGCGAGAGCGTATCATGCTCAACCTCCGGCTTGTTTCAAAATCGTGCCTTGGTGTGTAGGGAATTGGATAACTTCAATTGTTGTCCAGTAAGACTGATAATTTTTTAGTGTTGAATTTCTCCACGGCGTCTGAATCTTTGATATCAGTGAAGGTCAGCACACTGTGTGGCCGATAGTTTCCTTCGTAATAGAAATATCCCAACGTTTTTAAGTAATGTTCTCATCCAAAACATGACTGATCATGATCTAGGCAAAAATACCATCAGCTATCCCAATTAGTGTGAGGTTTCTTTTTGTTTGATATTTCTAAAGATACAAGACCATTAATGATGCCTCCACCGTTGCTTATGCATCTAGTATTTCGTGTGCTATTAATTGTACATTTTCAATGGACGCAACATAAAATTACACAAAGTGTAAGGCGACCTTCCTGGAATTGCCAAACGAACTCCCACGGGGTCGTGACCACAGTTTGAGAACCACTGAGTTACTTTAATATCGCTGAATTAAGGTTGTGCTAATAATTTAGAATGGGGATTATCGCACCTCTCATAATTCATTACGCGTAATATTATTATGTAAGACAGGGCGAACTGGAACAACAAGTTCCTAGAAATGCTCTATCTGGGCAGTAGACACCTTCTAAGACAGCAAGTGGGACGAAGTACATCTGATTCAGCGAACTTCCTGCTAATATTATCACATCCCCTGGCCAGGGAGGATGATTCCGGGTCACGGAACAGACACGGTCACTTTGAGAGAACCTGATCGAACAGGGTCGTTGACCAGTATAGATGACCATCTATTGGTTCAGCAGCTCCGTATGTTTTCGGATACACTAATAGGTCCTAGTTTGGTGCAAGTTGCTTTCGCGTGCAACAGTTGTTTTCATGGATGTCATTGTTTATTGCTTGTTTATCACAAGGCGCATTTTATATAGCGTACTAAACACTTCATAACGGTCCTTTTATAAGGACAAGCGTTATCATTAAAATTTATCGGATGAATGCTACCGCGCTATAAAACTATTGTTCGCACATCATGTATCATGCATAGAACATACTAATTTTTGTGTGGAAGATAGGTGTAAATGTTTAACCGAAGTATATACTAATGTGGGAGCTATATGGAAATACTGAAATATTAAAACAAATGAAGTGCCTAAACACAATGGTGACTCATGGGCAGACGTTTGTGGAATCTAGGAACGCACACAATACAAGTACCATAAAGCCATATTTATAATTTGGTAGTGTGTGTGTGTGTGTGTGTGTGTGTGTGTGTGTCTGTCTGTGTGTGTGTGTATGTGTGTGTTTATGTGTGTGTTTGTGTGAGTGTGAGTCTGTTTGTGTTGTGTGTGTTTGTGCGCACGTGCTTGTGTGTGTTTATATACGTGTACGTGTGTTTGTTTATTTATGTGCATGTATATGTGTGTGTCTGTGTGTGGTTGTGTGTGCTTATGTGTGCTTGTGTGTGTTTGTGTGTGTCTGTGTGTGTGTGTGTGTGTGTTTGTAAGTGTGTGTATGTTGTCTATCTGTGTGTGTGAGTGCGTGAGTGTGCGTGCGTGCGCGGGTGCGCGCGTGTGTGTCTATCTGGCGCCAGTCGTCGTGCTGGTATTAAACTGAATCATTCATGATACATGTGACGTGAAGGCATTATGTTGCACATCCTAGTCAAACCACCCATTACGTGCTTCCCGTAGCTAGTCCGTATTACATAAAGAGGGTAACACCATGGGGGTTTACAGGTGTTTGCCTAATAAGTCAGGTCTCCAACATGATTAGATTACTAACGACCGAAGATAAATGAATAGAAGAACCCATGCAAGGCCCGTGAAGACATTACAGGGTTATCAAACGTGACTTGGTTGGAACTGATACTAAGAGAGGGTAGACGTGGAAATGACCTAGTGGGAATTAATCAAGGAAAGGTAGACGTAGAAATGATCAAATGGGAATTAATAAAGAAGGGTAGGCGTGGAAATGATCAAAATGGTCAAGGAAAGCTTGAATTTATAGGAAGGATAGGCGTGGTAATGACTAATTTAGAATTATTTAAAGAAGGGTAGGCGTGAAAAATGGCTATGTGCGAATACGATACGGCGATCAGTAATCAATAATGTATTTCCATTTTTTTAAAATATTTATTCTAAAATACAACACGATTTGTAACATGTAAAATATATATATAAACAAACAATTACGTGTTGGAGAGGGATGATGTAAAATACGTAAATAAACAAACAATTGTTTGTGTGTGTGTGTGTGTGCGTGTGTATGTGTGTGTGTGTGTGTGTGTGTGTGTGTGTGTGTGTGTGTGTGTGTGTGTGTGTGTGTGTGTGTGTGTGTGTGTGTGTGTGTGTGTGTGTGTGTGTGTAAACAAACAACTGCGTGTTGGAAAGGGAGTGTAAAACAATAAAATTTATGAAAGACGTTTAAACTTTGAAATTATTATGCTGGAAACGACGAAAACAACAACAACAATAACTATGAAAAAACGTACAAATTGAACTGATGTCGTGATACCGGACCTAATATTTCACAGCACACCCACCTGCCGTCAACAAGTTCGGACTAGCTGTCGTGTTTAACGCAGGACAAGTAAGACGGATGTAGTGAAACAGTGGGCGTATCAAGACTGACCTCAGTACGGGTCAGTGTGCTAGGCGAGATAGGCATGTCTACAGGTACCGCTATTAAACAGCGATGCGATTTTATTGTCTTGATTTATTTTGTTAACTAATTTATGTAACGCATACTGGCAATGGCGGCTTGCCAGGAGCGGCGCGTATCCGTTTGAACATTTCCTGCTGAAAAATTACTTTTGGACATACTAATGTTCTTTCTAAAATATCTGTGAAAATTAGTTTACATATTTTATATTACTGATTTTATACTATTTATGTATATGATTTTATATTATCTATTATACTACACTTGTAATATTTATTATATAGACTAGATAGATATAGATTTCTAAAAAACTTGTGATAAAAATTCTACATTACTATGATAACGATCTTTTAATATTTATTTATTTTATGATGTATAATAATTATACTAATTTTATTATCTTTAGAACGTTGTTCTTGTTATATCTTAGAACTAGGCTTTACATTTCTTAATATGACTGTGTTTAAATTGTCAGTGAACTAATACACCCAGCCGACCTAATGGTCATATCCTGTGCAAACGCCATGAAAGCCTCTTAGCCCTGTATGGCGGATACCGGTGCTATATAAGATCTAATTATTATTATTATTATCATCCATCGTGTAGAATGTAGACATTGTCAAAATTAATATCACAAGTCCCATGGTTTCGTAAAATTAAATAGATTGCTTTTTACGTTTTAGTTCTCATGAAGTAAGTTAAAGGTGATATAAATAAACACTTACACAAGAGGCACATAGTACATAAATCACTACGGTACTTGTGGATAAATAAGAAGGTAAAAAAGCAAATTGCCATCCGGCAACATGAACCTAGTAAGTTTGACAGTTATGCTAACACCAACATGGTGAATAATGAGTTGCACTTGCGACATTATTCTTGCATGCACTGGGCCGTTGTCACGAATCACCTAATTGGATATCATTGGAAATGATTCTTAGGTCATGGGGGAATATTATATCATATCATATCACATAAGGAGAACTGACGACATTATAAATAAGAGTTTAGTTGAGATTCAACGTTCTGAACACATCACAACCCGAATGAATGATACGAATGAGATGCTATGGTTACGTCACGCATCAGGTCATACAATGAAGAGTGTCAGCGTTGGCACGAACCAACGACCGTATCCGTATGCAACTTAAATTATTTGCAACTGCTTACCACGACAAACGCACAGTTACATGGACGAGTACCAACACTGAAAGAGCATTAGAGCAACAAATCAATGCCGATTAATGAAGGTACTGTCTGTAACAGTTTATATTGTCCATCAGTTGATCTAATCTTTCTTTACATATGAAACTACTTATCCGGATAACATAGAATCCACCGTCGTTTAATTACAATGACACTCTATTGTCAGTTGTTCACATTATTACGAGTTCACAAAACATCTGTCTGGCGTGTTTATCTCAACAATACATGACTAGATATTTATGTAACTTACGTGTGCAACACTATATCCGGTTACAGTGAAATACTCACGCATTCATTATCAGGGGGCGGCCGGTGCACTAGGGCAAACGTATAAAAAGCTGAAGATTCTGCCAAACTGCACAGTGTGTTCAGGGAACCGGAAGGAGATGAACGTTACAGCTCTTCTCGGTCTCCTCGTGTTGGCGTTATCGACGTCATCGCACGTCAATGCAGCGAACGCTGGCGCAGTCCCAAGCGACGGCAACGATGAGTTTTGGGAAAGGCAAGTGTTAAACTAAAACTAGGATTCCACATGTACGGAGACGGCATTCGAATTGTATCCGCGCATGAATCGGATAGGAAATTCCCACAAGTAGCGTAACTAAAGAGGTATTTCCAACTCCGCATGTCGTTTCCGTACATATGAAATCCTAGCGTAATTGTTAGTGATGCATACAAATGTTGGTGGAATCTGTTCTTGCAATATTGGGACGATAAGGGTAGTGCATACTGACCAGTTTTCAGTGGAGTTGTTGATAATACTGGAACAATAAGGGACACTAACATTTATTCAATTTTTTATTTCAGGTTCGCAGATTCACCTTTGGATGAAACAGCAAATAAATATACAGGTAGTGTTTAATATTATTACAGTTGTGATAAACAAGCATATCGACATGATTGTTTTGATTGTTTTCAATGTCGATATCAAATTAATATCACTGTTCGTAACGCGTGTCCTAATTTTATTCTGGAAGTCTAAGATTATCTGTATACCCTCCTTTCTGACAGTTTCTGACTGTTTCTTTGACTATTGTTGCTAACGTGGACTAGCTATCGTGTCAGTCGTGAGAGAATCCTTGCGTAATTCCATTTGAAACCACACAACTGATATGCTTCCTTCACAACATACACGAACCACCGTTCTCGAATGCAGCGCAATAGTGTTATCTTATATACAACGGGGGCATGTTCACACGTAGCAAATTGCAACATATCCTTTCTAAGATGCGAATTACAATTACATTTAAAATTAAAATTTAGCTTAACTTACCGCACACATGTTGTGCATCTGTTTCTTCCAGACATCAATGAAGAAGAACCTACCACGAAAGTGAATGAAGAACCTAACACGTCACGGTCCAAGCGATCAGCAACCTGCGGCCTCCGTCCGCGAATTACTAAAGCGCAGCGGAAGGAAGTGATTAACGCCCACAATGCATTGCGTCGGGTCGAGGACGCTGCTGGGATGGTGAAAATGGTAAATCAACTCGTTGTAATGGGAATTCATAATGCAACGTATGTCTTTATTGTGTGATTTCCTTAAAGGGAACCAATTTGTTCGTCAACCCTGAATTAGTGGGCGCTGTAATTTGTAAAATGAGGTCTGCTGTGTTGAACGTGGGAAAATGGGACATCGTTGAACATCAAAGGGTGTAGCAGTTAACTCAACCAAACTCGGCAGTATTGCCAATAACGCTTGCTTTGAAATTGGATGTTTTGCTTGCTATTTGAACACGGTCCCGTCGTCGTACCTTCAAATTGTAACGGTTGTTACGGGCTTACTAAACACAATTTGGCGGGCAGTATACCGTCAACATAGTTAATATCGTCTTAAGAACATTATATTAATAAAGAAATGAAAAACTAGGAACAGCCTGCCTTATTTTAATGCCACACGAATCACGCAATTGACGTGTTGTCTTACACTTACAGGTTTGGGATGAAGAACTAGCCCGGCTTTCCCAGCAGTGGGGAGCTATGTGTATATGGGACCACGGAATGACTGAGGAGTAAGTTGTCATCTTTTGATTTTAGAACAAATATGTTGAATACATACAGACTAAAAAGCCTGAAAGAGTACTCGTAATGTGAATGTATCGCTCAAATAATATTCAATTTTTTAAACAAATTACCCGAAATGAGTCAGTTTATGAAATTAAAAAAATTTCGTTTTGTACAAAATGTCGCTTCTCCCCAGCTACTATTACAGAGTTGAAAGTTTGAGAATTATCCTCACACCTATTTCGTGGTTGGTAGAATTGTCACAGGATTAGAGAACGCAGAAATGTAAACTCAATAATTATAGGATAGTAAAGGATACAATGAAACGTAACAACTAACGACTCTGAATAACAAATGTAAATCCACAGTGTCTCAAGTTATTTATTGAGGTAGAATATTCACCTGTTGTGAATTCCATTAAATCGGGTGATTAATTTGAACACAATTTCTTCAAATTTGGAGCAGTGAACATGTCGAATTGATGAACTGAAACAGCCTCTCCCTCCCATACGTTATCAGTGGGTCGTGTGGTCGTTCTTGTTGCCAGCTGCGAAGGCCGAAAACTGGGCCAGAACCTGATGCGTCTGCCGGCGTACAGTCCCCGCTACAGTCACGTGATGGTGCGCAACGTGATCAAGGCGTGGTGGAAGGAGAAGAAACTGTACAACTATGACGAGCCGGGGAAGTGCAAGGGAACTGCGAAACACTGCATCCACTACGCCCAGGTCCGTGACATCTCATCCCTCAACTGCCTTCTTCCTCCTCTTGATCCCTTGCGGGGTGGAATCCACGTGACTCGGTCCGTTCCACCATCTATACACGATTCGTCTCCGTTTCCGATCTTCCGCAATGGTCTTGGTGACTCTCGGCAGTTCGTATCTGCACGTTCGAGGTTTCTCTTCTTGCTGTATCACCATCTTACTGTTGGTGCTCTTCTTATCTATCTTCCATCCTCTTCTGTTTTATGGTGTTTTCGCTAAGGTTATTTCGTTCAAACTCTCTGTGTAACTTACCCATCCCCCTCTGCTCCCAACTACTTTCATTTCCTTCTCTTCACTCAATAGTGCGCTTCAAATACATACGAAAATATGGATACATCTACTTAAGCTCAAACGTACATATACATTTGTACTGGAATATATGCAAATGAATCATAGGTATACTAAATAAATAATGAAATATGTAAAACGAGATATAGTATCACGATTCACTGCATGCACACAATAAAGTGCGCTCGCCGTGCGAACCACGTGAATCTATTAAGCATAGTAACGTAATTGCCCCAGCTTAGCCAGAAACAGAATTTATATGTTGGATTGTCATTTTCTAACAGCGAAGTTAGAAGTGATAAACGCCAACGTATTGGGAAAATATATGCAGTAACCGATCTTTTCACGCAGGTTGTGTGGAGTGACAGCCATGCAGTGGGCTGTAGCATCGCCTGGTGCCCAACCATCTTGCATGGCAAAGGGCTCACACGTCCTCTCAACAATTCACTGGTAATAGTGTGCGACTACAGGCGACAGTAAGTAGTCATACAGTCAGTGTAACATCCATCGGTACGTCAAACACAATACATTTTTTTTCCGATTACGTGTACTACTACGCCACCGTTGTGCAAATTTACAGTGGAATACTAGTAGCAAAGACACCATTTGATATTTATTTCCAACGCCTAGCCTGGATTTAACCAAAGCAATTTCAGCGCTGGGAATTATGTTCTCTAACTAGTCTAGGTCATAATTAAACTTGTGTGATTATGAAATCTGCGTTGTACGGCTGTAATACTCGGCGCGTATTGCACACGTGTATCATAAAAATCTATATTACATGGATAACGGGCATATTACTGCATCCTCGTTCCGACCGAGTGTCGCCATCTAGCAGGTTATTAAACATCAGAACAATCTGCAGTGTTTTGTCTGATACATGTCTAACATCATGAGCGTTTGTTCTTTGGCCGCTTTAAATTTATCATCGACATTTATATTTGTACATAGGGAACATTTGACCGGCCCTACGGTTGGGGTGGTTCGTCTCATGTTTATTTTATTCGAATTTTGTTCGGGGATTTCAGTGCACACGATTGGAAGGTAGGCTGAAATCCAGTGTACAAGACGCTGAGACCGCACCATAAAGCTAAGATTCCATATGTACGGAAACACGTACGGAAACGCATAAGGAATGGGGAATACCTCTGTAGTGACTACTGGGAATTTCCAATCCGATTCGTGTGCGGGTACGATTCGAATCGCTACACGGAGCGATTCAATTTGCCGCAGCCGCACGACAAAACTCATCCGCCTATGCATTTTTGAACTACTTATGTTAGTTTCCAACGGGCACTATATTCAATGTTTTGCCGCATGCCGCGTCCGCACATATGAAATCCTAGCTTTAGATTGCATTTGTTGATATCCACAGGCATAATCGCGGCGTTATCAAGGTTCTTGGTTGTCTTTCCACGTGCAATACCGGGTAACTCTTTCTAGTATTCTACAATGAATCCAAGTTCCATTCACGGTGTTAAAGTGAGGCAGTCAGTTCCTCTACCCGTAATTAGCAAGGATAACAATTTGTAACAGGAAATCAGGTGTGTTGAACGTGGGAAAATTGGAAATAATTGACAGGGGTACTACGGTTAACTAAGCCAGTCTCGGCAACATTGACAATAACGTTTGTTTTGAAACTGGGTGTTTTTTTTACCATTTGAACATGCTCCAGTGTCGTATCTGCCAAATTGCGAACGTTCGTACGGGCTTACTAAACACAATTTGGCGGGCAGTATTCCTTCAACCTAGTTATCACAGTCATAACAACATTATATTAATTAATACGTGAAAAACTGGGAACAGACTGCCTCCTTCTAAGAGAGTAAAAATCATGCACTACCCATGCTGCGATAATACTTCATCAGTTTTTTGCACAGATGAAGCTTTGTATTGAATTAATGAACGAACCGTTTGACAGAGGAAACCTCTTGCACGTCAAGCCGTATGTGAAGGGGAGTCCTTGCACGCGATGCGGGGATGTCGTTACTCAGGGATACGTTTGCAAAAACCGGCTTTGTGGTGAGTGTTGGAAGGAGTGGGTGTGGTGACGGGGTGATGTAATTCTTGCCCACAGATCAATTCGAGTGATTTTCGAAATTGGAATCTGACGTGAATGCGCGATTTGATTGTGTTCGTGTTTGTGTGATGATGTTGGCGACTATCTTGCTCTCTCAAAAACTATGTCATCGACATAATCAGTGGGTGTCATAGGCTAAATGTCCGCCCGGCAACTGACTTTGGCAAGTAATCAGATGTAACGACTAAAACCAAATCGTTTGACCATTTAAATAAATTTACGCACTTTTGTATTAAACCGATTACGGTTGTATTGGTTAAACTATTTGCACATTGCGTATTTTGACATCAAAGAATCGGATTGGTAAACTGCTAGACCAGTTGTGGAAGCAGCTGTGATAGGTGAAATATATGTTATAAAGCTCGAAGCAAAGTACACATTTTGCACAATGCAGCTTATGTCAACAGTAAAACAACGCAAACTCTTCTGGTTTTGTCAAATCATCGGTCATAACACTATTTAAAAACCATCATGCAAACACCCAAAAGGACAACAGAAGACGAGACAGCCAGAAAAAAACCGGCTGGATAATAACAGGAGACTGTAGTGTCACATAGGGAACGTGGGTAAAAAAGTGTCACAATGGATTGTTTCTTTTACAAAGATCACATACGTCATATATGTTCTACTTTCAGTCGAATGCGACCCAACAAAGGTACCCGGCTGCAGTGAGTAACTCTACTAATACTAATAGCAACAAAAGTAATATAACACATACTAATGATCATTATAACACATACACTAATTCCTAGGAAACATAGGCTATTTCAATATATATATTTGTGTATACAGTATCATATTTACAAAAATAACATTAATACTCGATTTAGTTTTTTGCAGTACTTGAAATAGGTGGCCTAAAGGAATCATAACCTCTGCATATTATAGTTATCATACGCACACACGCACGCACACGTACACGTGCACATAACGCACACACGCACACAGTCACACACGTACACACGCAATATAGGCCTACATACACTTCTGGAAGTTTCACAATAATCTGTTTAAGAAGCGAGCAACTACATTCAATATAGGCATACCTGTTATTAGTACATACATCTGTGACGCTAAAAACAGTAAATGTGACAAAAATGGACAATGCCGAAACGCAGTTATGGTGCAACTAAACTACTGTGCAAAACATTAATTGGTGCAATACGTTTTCAGCATGCGTTCCTCGTACCTGCAAACACGGCACATTTTCTACAAAGCTGTGCAAGTGCATGTGCGAAAAAGGATACTACGGACGTCTGTGTGACCGTGAGTACGCTACTGACATTTCTTTCACTTTACCGACGCAGTAGTAGCGTATGGGTTGTTGTATACTTTCTCAAAATCCCCGAAAACGAATATAATTACGTGTGGGTTGGCGGAGTTTTGGTCGTTACCAGGTATCATGGGAAAATATTATTTGTAGAAATCAAAACCCGACAGCGTTGTGGTTAACGTCTTGGCAACCACATCAAGTCAGATGAATTTTGAGGTTATTGGTTGTAGTTTTGTTCAACATTATTGAACATTGACTTAACTAAGGCGTCTGACACCGTGGGACGACGTCGATTGATGGCACTGCTGAGGAAATACGGCTGCCAGAAAGATTGGTAGAAATGATTGTTACATGCAAACCCTAATCGACAAGCGGAAGTAGCAAACTGGTACGGTTTAAGCATAAACGTGAAGAAAAAGGTAGTTCTGTACCAATCATCAATGATCGAACCTAATCCTGGTAAAGTCTTCTTAAATGACCAGCAATTTCAGAATGTCCATCATTTAACTTATCTTGGAAAAACCATCTCTGATGAGGCGAGATTAGACATGGAATTGGGGAAGCGCATGGTGAGGGCATCATTAACTTTTAGTCGTCTGCGCAGTCGTACATGGAAGACTCACCATGTAGCAATCAGGGTGAAATGTCAGATGTACAGAGCAACAGTACTCACAATGCTGTTCTACGGATCTGAAGCACGAACTCTATACTGAAAGCAAGTTAGGAAACAACATGCCTTACAGATGAGACACCTCCAATCCATCATGGGAATAAGATGGAGAGGCCACATTACAAACATAGATATACTCAAAAGAGTAAACCTCTCGAGTATGGAACAACAACTGATAACACCAAGTTTAAGATGGAATCAGCACGTGGCTCGTATGGACAACAACAAACTTCCAAAACAACCTCTATTTTGACAGAAAGAACTAGGAACAGCGGCCGCCAACACTAAGATACAAAGACACATTAAAACTTAACTTGGGAATCCAGACAGAGGTACACACTTGCCCAGGGCCGACCGACCTGGAGAGGACTCCTACGCATCGAACCATGCGAGCAATCACAGTTGCAACCGTGACTGACAGCGAATGAGAGACGCTATTGTTTTGGAAGCCATTTTGGATGGCTCAAAATCGCAGATGCCACATCACGTATGGGTGGGGTGGCTGGGGGTTTGAACCAGTATGAAACGCTTTACCTTTTTACTTGATTTTGCGTACTCACGAGACCACCCCTAGTTTTGTTGACCCATCGCTCTGACAATTGCTAAAATGCAACTGTTCTTACACCTCAGAGGAGTTAAGTAAATTTAGTATATGTGGGCGTGATTCATCAAATATTCAAGTTAGCAATACTGCGTTGCTGTTTTCTACATAACACGATCTTATTACAGATGCGTGCGGTTGCACAGACAAGAGCAGACACTGCAAGCTTGCATACATGATAAGCAAGTGCGACGAGCCGACTTTTTCGCACTGGCTGAAACTCAACTGTCCTGTTTCTTGCCCCAAGTAAGTTAATGACTATCCTTCTAGTTGCACTAAGTAGATAAACAACTGTGTCGCTACTTGCCCCAAGTAAGTGAACAACCGTTCCGCTATCTGCGTCAAGTAGTTGATCAATTGTCCCTCTACCTGTGCCAAGTAAGTCAATAACTGTCCCGCTACTTGCTCCAAAGAAGTTAATAACAGTCCTGCTATCTGCACTAAGTAAATTAACAACTGCCCGTCAACCTAATTGTCTTGTGAATGAGTGAATGAGTAAGTAAGTAAACTAAGTATTAATTTTGTTCGTTACTATGTAGTTATATTCGACTGTCCATTGGCCTATACATTAGGGAAAAGTGGTACATTGAAGGAAACATTTACCATCAAAACGTACAATTTGTCATCCGTATACTGTTGACTACTATTGCAACACGTTATGCCAAATGCGTAACAAAACAACCCCAGTACGTACATTGTTTGCGAATTTGAATCGTAATCACAACTATTGGATACACACAGCGTCTGCCATGTATTTGTTGCGCGTCTAGAAATTATCCACACTAATTCGCATCGAATCTAGTATTCTTCCTATGGGTTTGGACCGATTCAAAACTCGAATCACGGCAACAAATGTTGCACAGTCGCGCTGACTCAGCCGGTGTGTGCCTGTCAAAGACCGAGGAATACTTTGTTATGGTCAATGCAATTGTTCATGAAAATAATACAATGCTTGGTTCACGATGATAGAGACGCGCTTTCATTCAACAGATGTTGCGCAGTACTAACTAGTCAGTCAGTGTGTGTTGGTCCAGTCTTCAGATCATGATACAGCAACTTTGGTGTTTAATCGGACGAGTGTGATGCAAAGAAAACCGTTTAGCAGTGTGCTTCTACCGTTAGTCTACGCAGGGATTACCGACATATATTTATGTGTTGTAGGTTTTGTCGCAAACCGCCAGCAGGTGCTTGCACGTAAACGACCCGTGCATACATCGCCATCAAGTGCTTGCCCATAGACGACCAGATAATATATCACATACATACCCATGCCCGTAGATGACCCGTGCACACACCACTGACTGGTACATGCCCGTAGACGACCCGCGCATACACCACTGACTGGTACATGCCCGTAGACGACCCGTGCATACATCACTGACAGGTACATATCCATAGACAACCCGCGCATACGACCCGCGCATACACCACTGGCAGGTACATGCCCATAGACGACCCGTGCATAAACCACTGACATGTACATGCCCGTAAACTACGTTTACATACACCACAGACAGGTACATATATTGTGGAGCGTGGTGACGTAGTAAATGAAACGCCGACTCTCAATAAAAAAATACAGGTTTGAATCCTCTTGCTGCTATTTGTACCTTGGGCACGTTATTTCACTCTGCATTGCTGCAGTTCATTCAGCTGTATGCAGGGCTACCTGGCCATAGACAGCGGTGAATATTTGTGTACAAATAGTCTTCGCGCAGTAATTGCAGCGTGGCTGAATGCTTTACCGAGAAGTCGAGATGGTGTTCGATTGAACACCAGGGAGTAAAGAGTAAAGGATTTGAACAATCCCAAGGACGGGATTATGCCCTATAAAAGAACTTACCTTTACATGCCGTAGACTATCCGTGCACACACCGCCAACAGTTGCAGCCCGCACACGAGCCATGCACACATCGCCGACAGGTATATACCCGTAGACGACCCGTGCCCACACCGCGGACGGTTGCATACCAGTAGACGACCCGTCAGCATACCGCCAACAGTTGCATGCCTGTAGACGACACGTGCACGTACTGCCGACAGTTGCATGCCCGTAGACGACCCGTGCATGCACCTCCAACATGCCCGTAGAGGAGCTAAGCTCTCCGGTGGTGGGTCTCTCCAGTGAAGAAACTGTCTGCTATGGCAAGTCTACACGAACGGGCCAAGAGATTAAATCGATATATTTCCTATTAACGGGTGTGTTTGTCAATAGTTTTAGTAATAAAATTGATATGTATCCGGTACTCTGTGTTGTGAAGTTCGTGTGGACAGTTTGTATAAACATTACTTTACTTTGTGTCCCGAACTGCGGTTAGGGAAATTTGAACTTGTAGTAAACAGACAATTGACCGGAAATACAGTTGGCAAAAATGTATCATTTCGGTGGAATCAACACGACACATTTGTGACCGTTCAAGAATATATTAGAAAGTTCAAAAACTCACGAACGAACTCACGCACGCACGCACCCACGCACACACATACGTAAAGTCAAACAAACAAACACGCACAAACAAACAAAAGAACAGTTAAGAATACACTCTATTTCATTTTGACATATCCAAACGAATTTTAGCTGGTAGACTGGTAGAGGCTTTTGTTGGCGTTACACCCGACTTCTTCAATACCAATGACGCCTACCTCGTGTGTACGATGATGTCATTCGGCGTCATAGGTACTGACAAAGTCGGCGTGCATCGAAAGCCTCTGCCAGGTAAAATTCATTTGGACATGTCAAATTGAAATATTTTGAATTAAAACAAAAGCTATCCTGAAGAATGTTCAGTTATCTAAAACAAAAGAAAATTTTATGTTGTATTAACAAAATGAGAATGATCCAGTTAGTGCTATTGTTTAAACAATTAGTTCCACACAACTACAATATATCTTGTATTGGGAGACTTCTAATGTGGGCGAGCACCTGTTTGGGCGACCACAATTCTATGCACGTATTGTTTCTATCAGTAATGTACCTGCAATAAGCGATCACCTGCCTAACGCGACCAGCGACCACACACTGTGGTGATTGCTCTTTTCGTTAAGCATGGCCTGGGAATGGATGATGTTTTCGCATCCTGTATCACGAGCGAGGTTTATTCACGCAGAGTCGATTACTTTCTCTACATTGTCTTGCTTTGTATTTATAAAACGACACCGTGGCGTAGGTAAGTTCAGCCGAATTGTGGTCATAGTGTTTGCAAGCATTACACATGTGCGCAGTTCAACTTTAATGCGGTGAGAAGAAAGAGACCCGGGAAAATATGCCAGTGAACTAACAGTAACGTCAGCTTCCTCGTCGATCACGGTGATTTTCTGGTACTCCGTTCGCCCCAGTTATCAAGCGATAACATACAATAACGTCGCGCTGAATAATAACTACTAAATAACATTAACATAGAACGAAGATTGATCCAACATAACTTGATGTACGCCTTCTGTCTTAACAATTCATCCTTATTCGTCAGATGGATTGCCTCTAAATAGTATCGCTATATACTTGCAACCTGCCGTGGGCGACCACCTGCCTTGAACGACCGCTTTGACTGTGCGGAAGGCATGGTCGCCCAAGACAGGTTCTACTGTGTTCATAAGAATGGATATTGTCGTCAATTACATAGATGTGGACAACCCTATATTCTTTCTACACAATGGAAAATCATTTTAATAAAAAACCAGACAGCATGTAGGGTGAATGAGATTGCACACATTTCGGAACTGCAGTAGGCCTATGTGGACTCGTACCACGATCGACAGCCCTATTAAAAGTACATTGCTCTACACATAGATAGTTGGTGTCATTGTTTAGTATTAGGTATGCACATTTATTCTAGCTGTGAATGACGAGTCAACACAGATATGCGACGAGTACAAAATGATGTGTCCATAATAGATGGAGGGGGTCTTTCTAAAAAGCACGTATTTTTTGGGTTGTACAGGGCAGCTTTATGAAGCGTTACACGGGGTGGGGTCTCAACAATTTCAAATTTAGCGGGGCATACTATATTGATGGCCCCCTTCTCTATTGCATCCGATGCCGTAATTGGCAACAGCAAAACATAATGGTCATTAAATTAGTATAATTTCAAATTAATGCAATGGTGATAATAACAAGCTGTATTTAGGAACCAGGGTGGTTTTAGGGCAGGAAGAAGCAGCACCACTGAACATATCTTCAACTACAGAATGGCTGTCTAGTCTCGCTCACTCTCGCCAATCTTCCTCTAACGACCGTTGCACTGGAACAACCAGCACAGGAGGCAGGACAATCACAAACCTAGGTTTTGCGGATGATATTGATGGCTTAGCAGGCGAAGAACATGAACTCGCCAACCTGGTGGAGCGCCTTGATGTAACATCTGCAGCATGTGACATGGAAACCAGTGCCGAGAAACCCACGCTGATGACCAACAACGCTAATGCCATTAAGATATAAATAAAGACAGATGGCCTCAAACTTAAAAAAGTAACCAGCTTCAAATACCCTGGTGCAATTACCACGACAGTCAAGAAACGGAAGATGAAGTGGTATGGTCATGTTACAAGATCGGCCGGCTTTGCAGAGACCATCCTGCAAGGCACTGTGCCAGGAGGAAGAAAGAGAGGCAGACGGAGGAAGATGTGGGAAGACAACATTTAGGAGTGGAGTGGTGTGACCTTCAGCAGAGATCGGCAGAGAATTGGGAAAGATAATAATAATAATAGTATTTATTTTTTCCAACATAAGAACAATACACAAAGTGTGATACATCAAGAAATACTTATGTCGGAAAAAAATGATATACTGAAGAGAACATTCTTATATTTGTATACCCCTATGAATTATCTGCGGGAGGTGTCAGGAAATAATCAGTGGTGCCCCAACGACTGCATGGCTACGGGATAAAAAAAGGTAATAGCTTAGTTGCAAGCTCTTGGTTTGTTGTTGGGTAAATATAAGCTGGTACATAATTATTTAGCCAACGTTTATTATACAAATGTACTATTACGATAAGGGGGACTTCAATCATTTATTAATACATATATTTTGGCATACAAGGTCAACAACTGTTTGCACCGTACTCGTTCGTCCGCACGTACGCACGCGCGCACACACGCACGTACACACGCACACCGTTTGCTAAATTTCACCATTGGTATATTTTCACAAAAACAATAGGGTTAATGTAACAATATATAGGCACTTGTGTCCGAAATGTCCATTATGTTATCTGATCAGGCAATCAGATGACGGGCATTGTGGGGAAATAAATAACTGGCCTAGGTTGCATATTAATCTAATCACAACTGGGATCAAAATGCGTAAGAGTAAACTTGCATAATTCAACCCCCGTCTTTGTAACATCAGTCAAACCGACACCGTACCCGCACGTCTGTTATAAATGGAGCGACATAAATTCGATTTGTACTCATCTGCAGTAAATTTGTTCGTACTCTGAGCTATGTTTGTTAACAGTAGGCAACCATAATTCATTCTAGCTGATAAGAATGATATTTTCGCAATGCAGCTTAAAATAACAAGTTTGTTTGTTTGTTTGTTTGTGTGTGTGTGTGTGTGTGTGTGTGTGTGTGTGTGTTTGCGTGTATGAGTGTGTGAGTGTATGTGTGTGTTTATGTGTGTGTTTGTGTGAGTCTGTTTGTGTTGTGTGTGTGTGTGCGCACGACCATATACACCCACCGAAGATGATGCTAACATGGAACTTGTGATGTTTACACACATACACACAGACGCACGCACATACACACGCACACACACACACACATACGCACACACACGCACGTACATACACACACACATGCACACACACACCCAGATGCATACACACAAACACACACACAAACACAACCACAAAACACACACACAAAACACACACACACACACACACACACACACACACACACACACACACACACACACACACACACACACACACACACACACACACACACACGCACGCACACACACAAACACACACACACACACTTTATAAATTATATATTGTATATGTATTTTATATGTACACTGTATATGCATATATACACTTAAGGGTTTCGGCAAGACATTTGACCGAACTGTATATCTGTTAAATGTCTCCGTCTGAAAGCCACAGCTGTGTTATGCATGGGAAGATAGCAGTGTTCGCTTCATTGTGCTCATGTTTTAACACAACCCTTATCTAACCCCACTCTCGCCCAGCTGTTCGTTTTTGTTGATCTTATGTGCGATTTCTGCGAGGTTGGCTTATAATTAGTTTATCAGTTTTTGACAGGCACGTATATGTGCAGACCACAGATATGCCTCAGCAGCGATTCTGTGTTTTTATAGCAACGATACAAATGCCGCGATTTGATTTGAATAAATGTCTGTCTTGTTATCGACCTATTTCAAGTAATATCGGAAATGTAACAGACATCAAGCGTAATGAATCGGCAATACATCAATTGCATAATTACACTCCAGCGACGAGATAAGCTATCAATTTTGGCATGTTCACGCACGCCACTCGCGGGTTTCACGATAGTGATGGAGTATACTCGTAGAAGGCAGGATGTTCACAATTGTCGACATTTACCTATTTGTACTGAGCACACTATTTGGGGCCAAGGCTCACATACTAATTTAACACCAAAAGTAAGTTCTTATGTTCTTAGACAGCGCGGTATCCAGTCCTAAGAACTGCTGAAAGTGCCTTGCGCAACACCCTAGTAGACATATTAATTCGAACACCAGCTCACTTATCTGGTAAGCATGCAGCCATGTTGCAATTATTATGCGAAAACTATTCGATCACGCATATCCACCAACATCTGTAACCAGGTACTCATTTATACAGCAGAGCGACTGGGGGCGCGGCTAGTGTAGTGGTTAGTACATCCGCCTGGCATGCCAGCGCTCTGAGTTCGAAACCCGGACCGGGCAGGCATGATATTTGGTGTAAAAACCTGGCTCTCAACTTTGGGGGGTTGTGTATCCCTCGTGACTCGGAGATCACATTAATGTCGGTCCCGTCTCAATTTGGGACGTGAAAGAAGCATTGAGGACGACAAGCACCCTGGCCGTGACCATCCTCAGTGCCAGCATATAAAGGTCGGTTTGGCGATAATGCTCTGAAAAAGGCTGACTAGTTGAATGAGACCTCATAAAACCAATACACTGTAACCACAATAATACAGACTAGTCAGTTAATAGAACGTCGCCGAGCGCTGGAAACAACTAGGCAACTAGGACAACGTGAGCGTTGTTCGGTACGTATCATACTAAACTATTTGCCATCGCTCAAATAGAGCAGCACTGCACATTGGGCGTGGTGAGATCCATTGACTTTAGTATTATATTAACCTGTATCATAATATACTAAAAAACGAAATTTTGGCACAATGTCATAGTATCTCCTCCCAGGCGCCTATGTCGACCCGCCTGCGAATTCTGTTTTCTCAAACATTATATCCATTGCCGCGCCCACTTTCACCCATTTCACCCCGTCAATCAACCGTTTAGGTTATAACTGCGCATGCGTGACGGATAACGCGTGACGCTATCAAATCGGCTGCTTTGCTGCTGTTACTCTTCACGAATGCTACATTTTACAGAAATTTGGAAGAGTTGAAGAGAAGTACGTAAATCAATTGATAGCATTAGATGCGCTGTGTAATGTTACATGCTTGATACAACACCCCGTATAAAAATAATTTATATTAATTAAACATATCAGTAATTTGTACGTTTTGTGCAAGTGCGTTTGTCACACTGACTTGGCCTTGCCCTTGCGCCACCACTCAGCGTGGAAGCGCCATAAAAAGTACATAATAAAAATAATCTTGTTTTGCATTAAAAGAAATGATGAACTGCAATGAACATTGACGGGAATTATATAAGCAGTTATTTTTCTAATTTATATGTGTCAATTTTAAATTAAAACGTCATAACATAGGCTAAACAACTTTTATACAAATTCTACAAATCCATTGTGGTCCGCGACGCGTTTACTCGGCCAGAGCATGTCATGTAGAATTATTCTGTAAGCGCTGTAGTCGTGATATAAAAAGTTTAATATTAAGTCTTATTTTTTTAGAAAGCATAACAATGTTATATAAATATATGTGTGCGTGCGTGTGCCACTCTCACGAAAAGTGTATACATTTAATTTTCAAAATCAGTAAACACAAAATAATTTTCGAGATATGACCCACATAAGTCATAACCTTACTACTTATGTGGAATGTCAGACTCACATGCCGGTTTGAGGTGAACTTAATTAAATCATTGTTGCATCTACCTATCTTTAATGTGTTTTACTCTTTTGCTAATTTGTATTGTTTTTCTTTATTCACGAGAAGACGGCTTTAGGATGTGACACAGAGTGTGGGACACATCAAGGATATCATCGCAATCCGCCTGTAATCCTTATGACTACCCAGATCTGGATGTAAGTATTTCTGATTTATATGAAAGGCCACAATTATCCAGACAATACATGTGTACCTATATCACAGTAAGCCTCCAACAAATCATGCCACGTTATAAATATTGACCATGGTTACCATTGTGCAAAAGAGAACTATTTGAGCTGCGTGTGACCTGAGAGACAAGATTAAATATATTCGCAATATGTATGTTGCAATTGTTTTTTAGCTTATTGGTGAACACTACATTAAATATTCATTAATTTCATTGCAATGCTGACTTTTTAATGACATTGTTGCAGATTAAGTTGTATCTTTTTGTAATTGTTGTCAACATGTACTAGCTATTATAAGTTGTTATCATAATATTTATTTTATGATTGAAATATGTGTATTGCATACGTTTGTAGGTAACCATCTATTTTGTCTTGGTCTGCCGGAGGCAATGCTCAAATTTATGATTGAAATATGTGTATTGCATAAGTTTGTAGGTAACCATCTATTTTGTCTTGGTCTGCCGTAGGCTATGCTCAAATTTATGATTGAAATATGTGTATTGCATAAGTTTGTAGGTAACCCTGTAATTCGTCTTGGATTACTTATATTAAATATTTGTCTATTGTAGTTATATTGCCTGTCGGGTATGACTATCACGTATGATCATTCGAACGTATTGACGAGCATACGCTTTTGCCGGCGTGGATCGGTTCGACTGTCAAGTGTTTGCCATCATGACACACAGTGATGCTGGAGGCATTCCACTGGGGATTCTCATCACGACATCATCATCCCTTTCGACAGTCACGACAGCTTCGCGCCTTTACACAGAACTCTTGTCTCCAAATGCATTTTTGGAAGAGGTATGCGAGGCCCACAAGTATTCATGACAGACGACTGCGACACTGAAAGACAGTTTAGCGTCCGTATTTCCAGAGTCGACACTGCTCTTGTGCACATTCCATCTTCTGCAAGCAGTATGACGATTCTTATGGAACTCTTTCGCATCTGATGCCGAAAACAAGGCCTGCAAGAGCGCCACACAGATTAAGCCAATGCGTGGCCAGCGACACATCCCTGGGCAAGAACCATTCCTCAGAGTGGTAGATATGTGACCAGGCCGTGGCAATCGGGCTATAATGACACATACATGATTTATACATGTATACCTGCAATTGTTCGTATGTAAATCATTGATATGTTGATGGTTATCTTCCTACAAGTTCTGCTCGATTATATAAGAAACAAGATTCCAGTGGTTTATGAGTGAATGGAAGTTGGAGTGACCAAGTAATCTTTTATCTAAACATCCTGTTGGACAAAGAACTGTTGTCAGAATGTGTCATGCATAGATGGTTCAGACAAATACGCAACAATGTGAACACACAACATTCATGAAGTTTAACTCCTCCAGTTGTCGTGAATTATTAATGATAACATATACGTCAACTACCTCTGTTTTGGTTCAGCAAAGTATGACTATTCAGATTCAATACAAAATCCAGTGGAACTGCATTCACGGAGATGTAATTATTAGATGGAATTGTAAGAATTATTTAAATTTTCTTAATGCAACAGGTTTTTAGTACCAAATTGAGTGGTGCTGCTCTGTTGAAGTCTTAATTACCAAGCTTATGACTTGCTATATCTGCATAACACCTGAATGTTACCATAAGAACACAGTGAGCACTTTTTTTCAAGAGAATGCTCATATACTGTGTCATAAATCATACCTTTTTGTTTGTTAAAACTGAGTAAAGGATGTGTGACTTGTTTCCCAATCACCCACTTTTGAGCAGCGCAACATGCTGGAAGAGAAACTTATCTCTTATGTTAGACTATGGATTACTGGTTGAAATTACTGATTGAGAATATCTCTTATGTTAGATTGTGGATTACAACTGTACTTGCTGAGAATATCTCTTAGGTTAGATTATATATTACTGGTTGAGAATGAAATATCGTAGCAGTAATAAGGTTGTTTGTGCATAAAACTGAAGTTACTGTGCATGCTTCTATATCTCCCACTTATGGTACAACAATTTGCTGAGAATGCTTATAGATATTAAAGATATATCGCAATGAGAGCAGAATGTTTGCTTAGATATTATAGTAATGTGTTCAAGGTAGTTTAGCCGAAGGGTATAATTTTGTTTAATTACTTTCAATACCTATCGATTTGTGATCAAATTATTACTTTCTCATGATGTAGATGTGTAAATAAATGTTGTATGGTTGCTATTTTTAACTTCCTTATTAATAACATTGGTTATCAAATTAATAAACAATATTTAGATTGACAAACATAGTATAATGCTCATTTTCTTTGATTAACCATCAAGCTGTATTTGCCTCCACAATGAATATACTGTGCCATAAAGTACATTTATTTAGGTAATATATATATATATATTATATAATGAGTGTGCTAAGAGTTAAAATATTAAATACAATATAAATATTAACTTACTATCTAATTGTTTTTCATATCTTAGTTAAAATGTTCTCCTTCCCAATGATAGCATTTATCTCAGAACCTTCAGACTGACAGTCACATGCGCTAACCTCTACAGTCACTACAACATGTCATCGGATTATGCAGAACGATTAAATACGTGATGGGGGCACAAATCGTGCATGCAATCTTTTTTCCGTTTCACAAACACCTGATCAAATTCTTCCGTAAGATATCTATTTGCTAAATCTCTAACACCTATTCAGACAAATTTCTGCAAACAAACTGTTAGAAAAGTTGTTTTGAGTGAAGTATTTCTTACAGCATTATGTCAACTTCTTTCAGTGTTTTCATTTCCTAAAACAACCGCGGACCGATGGATATACTGTTTGGGAAAAGAGAATTCGCGACCCGCCTCTTTCTACAGTCACTCGCTTTCTTGCACTGTTTTCCTCTGATCTACCGACTAGCCATGTAGTAAAACACAACGATTGTTATTCATAATTATTCACTAGTTCACGTATTTTGGGGAAGGTGTCCTTTGAGAGTTGCTCCACGGATGGGTGTAAGCTTGTAATATTCGGAAACAAGTAAACAATTATTCGCAAATTATTTATTCATATTTATGACACAGATTTATATTTATGTCACAGATTGTTCGTGAAATGAAACCTGGAATGAAACGAGAAGAACAAAACATCGAATAGAGGAATGACATTTAACCTAGATTGGGTACCAACGCTATCTAGGGTATGACGTGATTGCATCAATCCTTACGATATTCGTGACGTCCCTCAATCTACCATTACGATCTGCCCGCACCATATGTTCTCTATCCATGTAACACATGTGCACTAATCGCTATCGGTGGTTCATTTGAATACCCCTCTTCACAAACACGCAAACCGCACAAACATGATACAAATCTCCTATATATTGTTATGAGCTATTGCATATCTTCCATATCGTAACCACGTAATCGACAGCGATTTCGGTGGGTGCTTTCGCGCGCGTGCGTGTGCGTGCGTGCGTGCATGCACGCGGGTGTGTAGATCAACGGTGAAGCGACGAAAGCTCTTGTGATTTGGCCATTTCGAAAACGAACTAGAAAGACACCCTGGATGGCAGCAGAAGAAGGGGCCGTTAGAAAAAAAACTGGCTGAATAGCACCATGCAGTGGACATATCTAAGTGTACCGGCACAGTTACGAACTGCAAATAACAGAACTGGCTCCTGCACACACGGACATGACACCCCTATATACACATGCACATTTATATATTAATGTTGTCTGTGACCGTTTTATTGATATAGTTGTGCTACTATAAATACCTAACACGCGTAACATGTTTTTGCTTCACTAATCAGGGCAATCTCTCGTCAACGAAACTGATTTCCATCCTGCTCAGGCTGACGTCAGTATTCACGCGTTTGCATTTATTTTATCTGTTTTGTAGAGGAAGATAATACAAACGCCTGATAGATCGTTGTCAAACTTGTTTTGTGGAATATATTTGTACATACAAGTGCTTTGTGTGTGGGGATGCGCGCGCAGGCTCAGACTAGAGGAGTGGGCAATATTAGGGGTATCGACGGTTTGTGAACGTCACAAACCGAAGACAACGACGAACCGGGAACTACGTCCAAGCGGCCAAAGAACTGGTTGAACACGTGTACGAAATGAGGACAGCTGCATTAGTAGCTGCCGCATTGGTGGCGTGGTTGGTTGTCAGCGCTGCACAAGAACACATCACGAAGGACGGCGAAGCGTGGACGGTGTCCACAGGAGATGAAAGGTGAGACTACATCGCAGAAAGTTCAATTACCACTTTAGTATAATAGTGGACAGAACGCCGGACTTTCATTCGGGAAGATGGGAGTTCGAATTAGTGGTTTTAGAGATACAGTGCAAATTTTGGTAGCTTGATCGTTAAAGGCATGTCAAACAGTATTTGTACTTTTGAGAACAGCTGTCGACCATTTCCTGCGTGCATAATTGATTGGGATTATTGGCTTCGCGGGTCACGTGATTAGCATACTATTTCCCTGCGCATGCAACATAAACATCATATCAACACCGAACCAGTCAATTTAAACAATTACCGGTAAAAACGTAATTGTAAATGTGGTTTATTCAAACATATTTGGACGGTTTGAACCATGTTACACGAATTTTGAAAACAACGAACAATCATGTTTGTCTCTAAAGACACATTTGATCAGAAAGCGATGTTTTTAATTGTTCATCTATCACAGTTTGTTCGCGAAATGTAACAAAAACAACAACAACAACAACAACAACAACAAATACACAAATAACAAACAACAACAACAAAGAACCACCCACAACACTCGCACACAAACACACTTCACAATAATAACAACAATACTAACAACAACAATACTAACAACAATACTAACAACAACAATACTAACAACAACAATAATAACAACAATACTAACAACAGCAATAATAACAACAATACTAACAACAACAATAATAACAACACTACCAACAACAACAATAATAACAACAATACTAACAACAACAATACTAACAACAACAATAATAACAAAAACAACATAACAACAGTATCATAAACAAAGCACAATATTCGCATACATATCGCTGCTTTGTGTTTGCAGTTTTTTGCAAGAACAACCCACCGGCGTTGACTTGGGTGAGTTAGGATGCGCCTCAGAATTACAACAATACTTACAACGCCAGTTTATATAGACTGCTTTGATTTCGTCAGACTTTTTCAAAATAATTTTAAATGTGGGACTAATTCACATACACGTAGATTGTATTTGTTCGTTTTTGTTTAGTCTTACTACTGTTATATAAAACAATTATATATATATAATATATATATATATATTATATATATATATATATATATATATTATATATATATATAGTTACCAAACGTGCTTACGTAACTCGAGATTACTGTAATTGTATGCAAATATAAATTTATTGCACGTCAAAAAACATTTAAAAATACAAATGTTCACTAAATGTGTATTAAATTTGGTAGATTTTTTTTTCTCTCGAAATAACTGTTTGTTTTGTTGATGCCGATTCGTACTTTAGATGAAGATAAAGGCAAGACTCCGAATCGACAGCGCCGGGAGGTGTGCGGACGGAGATACAGGTTCTCACGCAGCCAGAGGCGTGAAGCCGTGAGAACACATAACCGACTACGCGCCCTCGAGGGCGCCTCCAACATGATGGCTCTGGTAATAGTTATAAGACCGACTGTGCTGTTAACGTCAGTCATGTCCGATGAATAGCGTTCTAACTTCGATCATTACTTTAGTGTGTTTGTGATGTGTATGTGTATATGTATGTATGTGTGTGTGTATGTATGTGTGTGTGTGTGTGTGTGTGTGTGTGTGTGTGTGTGTGTGTGGTGTGTGTATGTGTGTGTGTATATGTATGCGTGTATGCGTGTATGTTTGCGTGTATGTATGCGTGTGTGCGTGTGTGCGTGTGTGTGTGCGTGTGTGCATGTTTGCATGTGTGCATGTGTGCATGTGTGCATGTGTCTATGTTTGTTTGTATGTATGTATGTATATGTATGAGTGCATGCGTGTGTATGTATGTACACGGGTGCATATATGTGTACGTGTGCACATGTATGTGTGTGCGTGCGTGTGTATGTGTGTGTGTTACGCGTCACTACTTAAACACCATCAACGTGTCATTCCTGTGTAGCTTTTTTTGTTTCTTATAATGATTCCTTCTCTGAATCAGGTCTCATTATCGACTATAAGACAGTTCTCTTTAAAGCTACAACTCTTATTATGTATTATATGTTTGAATGGCAGCCTCTGAAACTTGGATTAGTCCAACCGGAGGAGAATTGTCAAAAGCATAGCTATGTCAGTGGTTTCTCTGTGCATGACTATTGACAATAGCCCAAAGAACACATGTTGGTGCAATAACTTTATTCCATCGGCTGTGCCACTTGCAATGATATGTCCACCGCCGACCGTCGACTGCCGACCATCGACCTCCGACCTTCAACAACCGACAACCTCAGGAATTAACCCCCAAAGACAATACTTGCAATTGAACAGAAACAACGTTTCAAGAAAGAACAACTTGTTTGTTTGTGCTTGTGGTAACGCCAATCGTTTCGAGAATAGAGAAGAACTGCTGCTTATCTGAGAAGAAATCCACACAGAATGTTGTCTACGATATATGTGTAATGTCCTGTGTCTCGTTTCAGCGGTGGAGCAGTGCGTTGGCTCGGCGCGCTCACCAGTGGGCGTCCAAGTGCCAGTGGACCCACGGCCTGCTGACGGAGTGAGTCACTCGTATTGGCACCATTATGCTGTTGTCCATTATTCAAACCGTCGATCTTCTTCTTGCGTATGCCAAGAAGAAGATCGTCTATATATTCTACATGGTCATATGACTCGTGTATCTATCTTATGTTCTGTTAACAATTGTTGTCTGTTCATATGATAGAATAACGTTTCAGGGATATTACAAACAATGTGACGACAATAGTGAAATAAACAAGTGAAATGTGATTGTGATAAACTCCGGAATGTACGATTGTTACATTTACATTTAACATCTAACGGGTATGCAGCTACTTCACGGTACAAGTTGTTTCAAAAACCAACGTGAGACTGACGTTTACTTCAGCTGTCAAGGCAACAAGATTGGACAAAACCTGTTCCTTGCAAGAGGGTCCGGCAGTTATCCGGGAGTGAACGTCACCAACGTGATCGAAGATGGCTGGTGGGGGGAAAAGAAATTTGCCGCTTACGACCGACAGGGATGTGTAGGAAGTGACGTGTGTGGCCATTACTTGCAGGTGACGCAACCATGTATAAATAAATATAAGTAGTATGCACTTACTATTTACTTGTACGTACGTACACGTATGCATGGATTTAAAACAATGTAGTTATAATCCAAGCTACGTCAAACATATCGCTGTATATATAAATATATTATATTATATATATTTATTTATGTACAGCGATATGTTTGACGATATATAAATATATGTATATATACACACACATATATATATATATATACATATATATATATATCGTGTATCTACAATCTCCCACACAATTGTGTATCTACACATTTTCTTCATATTAGTTGGATGGGACGTTCACTCACTCGCTCACTCGCTCACTCGTCCACCCGCCCACCCACTCTCTCACTCACTCACTCACTCACTCACTCACTCACTCACTCACTCACTCACTCACTCACTCACTCACTCACTCACTCACTCACTCACTCACTCACTCACTCACTCACTCACTCCCTCACTCACTCACTCACTCACTCCCTCACACTCCCACTCACCCACTCACCCACTCTCCAACTCACCCACTCACCAACTCACCCACTCACCCACCCACCCACCCACCCACTCACACACTCACACACTCACACGCCCATCTCCACCCACTCCACCCACCTTCGTCCAATTACCCGCCCAATCACTCGCCCGACGCCTTTGTTCCACGTGGATGTAGATATGTGAGACTGATATGGAGACTGTGTGTTCCACGGCAGGTGGTGTGGGCAGACTTCAAGGAGGTCGGCTGTAGCATCGTCAGATGTCCCTTCGTCTCCAAGAGCGAGAACTTGAAGAGCGATTGGAAGAATGCAGTTATGGTGGCCTGCGACTACGGACCGGGGTAAGTTTCCCATACCCGAGTTGCATGATTGCATCGACCAGAACATGTCAAACGTGCAGACTATTTAGGTATGTGAAATTTGTGAAACTCTCTAAGTCATAGATAGGCAATACTAGCGAAAACGTAGTGATAACGTAATTGTGGGGCTGCTGCTGAAACCATCATGGAACCAGTGGTTTTTTCGTGTGCCCCTCACATGAACAAGGACGTTACCAAACTCTAGCAGGATAGAAGATCTATAGAACACTAAGTACCCTTTGTAAACGAACATGGCGCAAAATGAATCACACATTATCTACATAATGTGCATGGCACCAGAGTCAATATATTTAAGACGTAATTAATAAAATTATATACCTGATGATATGGTCCGGCATTTCTATTGGAGCTTGTTATATTTAAGTCAATGGTATTTATAATACGATTATTGCAGCAGCACATCTCTGTTTCTCGCTCTCTCGCTCTCTCGCTCTCTCTCTCTCTCTCGCTCTCTCTCGCTCTCTCTCGCTCTCTCTCTCTCTCTCCCTAGTACGTTAACGTTGGGAAAACTGGCTGTATATCCTTCCAGTCGCCGGGGTTTACACACGTCTTTCTATGGTCATCTGTAGGGGTGACTATTGGATAAGTTTTCTATTGCAATTTTGTTGCGATAGTCATATGGCTATTGCGATAGTATCGCGATAGGTTCATAGAATAGCAAATACTCAGCTCAAGCATTCCCAAGACATAACACATGGGTGGCGTGGTTACGTGTCCTTGGACGCAGTTGGTTCCCAAAATGTGAAATTGAAAAAACATGGTTACGGACATTGGTTTTGTGTGGCATATGTAGTTCACTTGACGTGTTTGCCAAGTATCATTACTATCGGTAGTTCAGTGTACTATCGGCGATAATTATTGATGATTATCTTTATTATCGATAGTACATTAGTGTCACATCGACTGTCGCCATGCATCGTTAGTTCATGACATTTCTAGTCATTCGATTTCTTTGAACATTGACCTCTGATCTACCAAATGGAGTTATTTTCTTACATGTGCCCGGTGTGCATCTTTTCTCATTGACTGGTGAGTTACTCTTCAAAGGAAGCTACTGTGGCTTTGTTAGCGTTCGGCAACATGAACTAAATGATCAGCGAGTTTACGAACAAACCAATATAATGGCGATACGTGCTGTGCTTTGTGTGTTGCACAATGGATGGGAGTCGACTTAATAGAATTCAAGTTGCACAGTTGTGTCGTTGAGCCAACGTTGTTTAATACTTGCATTAGTGACAATTGAATATCATGCTTGTGTCGTCACAGACGCATGACTCGTCGCCGTAAGGCGTACTTGAAGGGCAAATCCTGCAGTCAGTGCGGCGGAATGGTGTCACACGGCTACTACTGCAGGAAGAACTTGTGCAGTGAGCTTTCAATAACATCCTTTATTTATTCTTATATTTTAGTAACAAATACACATGAGGGAAAGAACAATGTAAAATGTAGGGTGAAAGCACAAATGGCAGTTGAAAATTCAATATAGTTTTAAAGCTATATTTATATATATATATATATATAGTTTTAAAGCTATATATATATATATATATATAGCTTTAAAACTACATTGAATTTTCAACTGCCATTTTTCTGAATAAATGCATCAATTGTGCTTTCACCCTACATTTTGTTGAATGTATATGTATATATACATATATATGTATATATACATATACATATATATATATACCTGCCTTGCATATCAACAAAACAATAAATCAATCTTATACTATTCATTTGCATTTACAAGGGTAATTAACAAATTGCTGTCTTGAAGCCCACAGCACGACTATATAATTTTGACACCCACAATCAAATTAATAAGTTAAAACTTTACTAAATCAACCAGAATTGTGCACACATGTAGCATTATGTATTAACACAGTTACACGTAAAATAATAAAAATGGGTGTCACAACAGTTTTCTTGTTCATATCGACGCGTCAGACAGTACAAAACACTTCAAAGATCACACTAGATCACTTATCCATTAGCATTGACATTAAAGCATGCCTTTAGAAACCGTAGACACGCACTTACATTTATAGAACTTATATCGACTGTATCAATAGTAGTATTATAGACTCGGGGGTCTACAGTTTAATACGAATGATTGGAGAGTATACATTCTGGAATGGATATGAAGGATATGACCTGTTCTAAATGCTTTTGTTTTAATTTTTAGATGAATGCAATCCGGCCAAGCGAAAACGATGCAGTAAGTTTGTTGCTAGTAGATTAAATGTGTATATTACAAGGTTGCCATCCAGTGTAAAATAAACTTCAGATAACACATGGATACAGAAGAAAGTGGTCTATCAGCGATGTGTCTCCTAGTTTGCCCCGCCTTTCTAATATGTATGTCAGTTCTGTGCACATTGTTAGCATTTACTGTGTGAGAAAGAATTGTGTTAAAATATACACTATATTTTCACGAACGCAACTTCGTTCCTTCTAGTTATAATACATTCCGTACATTTGATGTAAATAATACTGAAATCAATACATTTTCATGACCAGTTAACATGAAAAGAAACACATACTTAACAATTTTGTACATGTAGAATGCCCAAGTTGACACATTGTGTACATTATAGAATGACCAAGATGGATTCTTATTTGTAACAACGATGCTGTTATTTCAGAATGCGTTCAAAAATCATGCGTACGTGGCGTATTCAACAAAAAGCTCTGTAAATGCATGTGTCCGAAAGGATTTGGAGGAGAAGACTGTTCGAGTAAGTTAAATCTTAGGTAAATTTGTGTGAATGTATTTGAAAAGTCGCGATTTATGAGACCATTTAAAAATGATTGTTTCATCCATTGTTGTTTTCTTGCAATACAAGGTGTTAATTCGCGTAGACGTGTGTGCTACGTTATCTAGATGACACTAATAATTCTACCACATAATTAGTATTTCGTGAAGTCAGAACTACGAAAACGAATCGTTTCATAACAATTCCATGACGTGAGAGGTAATGTAAGACGTATATAATATGGAAGGATGTCGCTCTAGATATGTTGTCAATTTCATTGCAGAGTGTTTTATTATTAATACTATTATTACGACATATATCGGTGAGGTTATCTATGCTAAACCGTGAAATTCACTTCTCTGTTTTGTTGTACATAAGAATATATAATAATATATTGTTTCTATTAGCTATTACTACCTAAGGTAGCGCACTCTCCGTCAATATAGCTCCAGCTGGAAGAAAATAGGATTAATCTTGCATCTGGCCGGCGCTAATAAGTCTGTAAACGGCGCCTTCTGCAAAATATTCATGTGACAAAACTGTTCACACACACGCACACACACATGCATGTATAATCAAATATGTGACAGAACATATAATCAAATCGACTGGAACACAACTGCCTTTAAATACAAATTCCGTTGCCAGTAGTAGCATAGCTTGTCAATTCAAGTAATTTATGTACAATAGGTACAGCGTGTGCTGTGTTTATCTGCAACGTCGTTGTGTTCGTGTTCCAGAGTCATGTGCTTGCAAAGACCGCTATAGCGTTTGTTATCTGAAGAAACCTGATTGCTTTGTTCCCGGCGAATTCCAATGGTTGAGAGTATACTGCCCTGCAACCTGCATAAAGTATGTCTATGTTTATGTGTGTGTGTGTGTGTGTGTGTGTGTGTGTGTGTGTGTGTGTGTGTGTGTGTGTGTGTGTATGTGTGTGTGCTGTGTGCCGTTACGTGTGAACTTATGTACGTGTGTATGTATGTACGTACGTACGCACACATGTATGTATGTACGTACACCCATGTATATATGTGTGTTTGTATGTATTATATATGTATGTATGTATGCATGCATGCATGCATGCACGTACGTACGTACGTACGTATGTATGTATGTATGCATGTCCGCATACATGTATGTTTGTATGTATGTATGTATGTATGTATGTATGTATGTATGTATGTATGTATGTATGTATGTATGTATGTATGTATGTATGTACGTATGTACGTATGTACGTATGTACGTATGTACGTATGTACGTATATATATATATATATTTGTATGTATGTATGTACGCATACATATTCTTCTTCCGGTAAGTGGCCACAATTAATATCTGATTATTCTGCCACTATTCTGGGGATCTGGCATTTGAAAAGAAAAACCCACCTCCTACAAAATAGATCAACATACACCTTAGTAATAAACCCTAACTGTGGTGGAGCTGCCGGCAGGCTACCATCGTTCGCTCTTCACCTCTTATGCCAGAGGCTAGCCGGCCCTAACCTTGTGTTAACATTGGCACTATTATAGTTGGACATTATCCGTAGGTAGACACCGGATGGAACTTGACTTATATATGACTGACCGTTATGTTGCATGGTGAGAACGATAGAAATACATAATCATGTTATTCAATAAACGTACACAATCATTCACAAACATGGTGTCAGAATAACGGGATGCCAAGACATAGACATAGTGAATCTGAGTGAGTAGAAGCAATTAGAAAAAAAGCATCAAAAAATGGAAAAGTATTTGGCTCCGGAACCGCTGAGCGACGGAGGCAACCTGCCAGAGCAATGGAAAACGTTCAAAAAAGCATTTCGAACAGTTCTTAGTAGCAACAGAAAAGAACGGCATGGCAGATACTGTGAAAATTGCTATTCTACTACGAATGATCGGTGTACGTGGAAACGACATTTATGAGAATTTCAAATTCGAGGCAGCTGAAAGCAAAGACTGCTACCAGACAGTGATGACGAAATACGACGATTTCTGTAAACCAAGAGTTAATCTGCTTGTCACGCGTCACAAACTGTTTACTCATAAACAAGGTCATCGAACTATCGACGAATTTGTCACACAATTGCGTAAACTAGCTCGTGATTGTAACTTCGGTCCGCTGTACGACGATATGGTGCTGCACGCACTAATGTTGGGCTTGAATGAGGAACGCACACGTCGTAGACTCTTCGAACAAGCTGACGGCACACTAACACTAGAAAAAGCGCTACAGCGATGCAGAGCGGCAGAAGATGCAGCCACAGATATGCAAGCATTGAAAGAAACTGTGCAACAGGAAACAATGCAAGCTGTCGAGACAAAGACAAGGTGAAAAAAATCGAACTACGACAAACGTGAAGCTCGACCAAACAAAGCTAGTCAAAACAAATGTAGCAAATGCGGCTACATGCATGAGAAGCAAAAATGCCCGGCGTTCGGAAAAAAATGTAGAAATTTTATTCGACGAAATCGGGTGCTGTTGAAGCCATTATACGAACAACAACCCGATGACATCAGGATCGAGCCTCCGAGCAACGAGACATCCGTAGCAACAACAGATCAACGTGCGCCCGAGACTCTTCAATCACCAAACACCGACAACACGACGAAAGCCAGCGACGAACCTGTGAAGACAAGCACTGAAACCACTTCGCAGTCATACCGAACGCGATCTGGACGAGAAGTTGTGAAACCGACTCGCTTCAGAGAATAGGTCGTTGAACTGTTAGTTTAGTAATTGCATTGTCGTTTCTAGTTAAGACATTTCTGCTATAACTACTTGCATTAATTTGCATTCTTAAGAATAATATTGTCTTCAAAGAAAAGGGGATGTTAACATTGGCACTATTTTAGTTGGACATTATCCGTAGGTAGACACCGGATGGAACTTGACTTATATATGACTGACCGTTATGTTGCATGGTGAGAACGATAGAAATACATAATCATGTTATTCAATAAACGTACACAATCATTCACAAACACCTTGCATAAGGCAGTGTCAGGCCCAAGAAAAAAAACATAACAGAAAAGAAAAAAAAACTACAAAGCTACTAATAATACTAATTTTCTACTGCTCTCTAACAAAGACCCTAGCAGTTGAATGTTAGTCTGGAGATCCTTGACACAAAAGTGTCAACTGTGCTGGCCTCCACTACTAGGTCTGGAAGGATGTTCCATTTCCTGATGATTCTGGGCAGGAACGAGTGCTGATGGTACGAGTGCGACACTGTGGCTGCGAGAACTGATGGCTGTGGCCGCGTCGTTGGCGTGGTGGTGGTGGCTTCAGCTTACTCTTCAGTCCAGTGGCACTGACTTGATTGTTATGAATTTTTATACAGCATGGTCAGACTAGCTATTTGACGGCGTTGTTGTAGAGAGGGCCACTGCAGTTCCTCAAGCATGTCCTTGACGCTAGAGGTGTTGTGGTAGTATCTAAGGACATACCTGGCAGCTCTTCGTTGTATAGCCTCAAGTTTATTTATGGCGCGTTGGGTATGGGGGTCCCATACCGTTGAGGCGTACTCTAGGATGGGCCTTACGAAGGACTTATAGGCTGTCTGCTTGATGGAGGTCGACCCTATTTTCAAGTTCCCTCGCAAGAAGCCTAAGGTCTTATTGGCTCTTGCACATATGTTGTCGATGTGGGTGTTCCAGCGTAAGTCTTTGTTGATGGTGACGCCAAGGTACTTTGCGCAGTCTGTGGTCTCAAGTGTGTGTCATGAAGCTGGTAGGGGTGCTTCGCTTCAGGACCTTCCTGGCTCTAGTGGCAGGCAGTGTGGTTCAGTTCTCTGTGTACAAGGCCATGTCCCAGTTCTTCTCCCACTCGGCAAGTCGCTGGAGGTCTTGTTGTAGTTACTCGTGGTCTTTCAGTGCCTTTACCACGGTGTATACTGCTGTGTCATCATCAAAAAGTCTGGCAGGTGACGTCAGGTTCTCAGGCAAGTCGTTGATGTGTGCTAAGAACAAGCAGGGGCCCAGGACGGAGCCCTGGGGTATTCCTGAACGGAAAATGAAGCTGGATCTAGTGCCCTCCAGGACCACTGATTGTCTCCGGTTGCTGAGGAAGTTGGTGATCCATGCATTGGTGGTACCCTGTGATGGAGCTTGTGTAGGAGCAGGCTGTGGTTGACCTTATCAAAGGCTTTCGCGAACTCCAATATTAGGATGTCCGTCTGCTCGCCTTTCTCCATGTTTGTATAGAGTTCGTCGGTAAGTTCTAAGAGCTGAGTCTCACAGGATCTGTTCTTCCTGAATCCATGTTGCTGGATTTTATGCCTCTCAAGATGGTTCATGATGGCACTGGTGACGATGTGCTCCATCATTTGCATGGCACATTTGTGAGTGACACTGGTGTTGATGGAGGATTGGAATATAGCTGTCAGGACTGGAGCCACTTCGGCTGCCAGCTCTTTGAGGATTCTGTGGTTGATGGTATCGGGGCCACATGCTTTGTTGGGCTGCAGATTTTGGAGAAGTTTTCGCACCCCCTCTACTGAGATTTGGATGTTATCGAAAACCAAGTGATGTCATGTGATGAGCCCATGTTGCACTTGACCTGGAATTCACCATAGATATAGCTCCTGCCCTCAATGAACACCGACTGGAATTGCCTGTTGAGGATGTCGACCTATGCTGTTGGGTCCGATACCAATTTTCCTTCCATCTTCAAGGGAGCGATGCCGCAGTTGGAGGACTTCTGATGCTTCATAAAAGACCAGAAGCGTTTGTTCCTTGTAGCCTGGTCAGCTTCTTGATCCTCGTATGTGAACAAGTTGTTCAGGTAGGTCCAATATGCCCTACGGAGTTGGTGTTGGACATCTCTTCTCAGTTGCCGTGTGTCGGTCTTCAGTTCTTCTGTGCCGTTTTTCCTCATCTTCGTGAATACCCGGTCTCGTCTCTTGATGAGCTTGCGGAGTGCTGGGCTGACCCAGGGCTTGCTTTCTTTTATGCGTGCTGTCTTGTGTGGAACGAATTTTTGGATGGCTTCCAACAGTGAAGTCTTGAACTTGGTCCAGAGTTCTTCAGTGTTGGCTTCAGTCTTCACTCCCTCCAATTCGATAGCCAGGGTGTTCAATGCCTGCTTGAGTCCCCGCCAATCAGCCTTGTTGTAGAGTGGGATGGACCGTGCCGTCTGTTTCTTCTTCGTGCAGTGAATGATGAATTAGCAGTAGACAGCATCGTGGTCCGAGATCACCGGAAGTAAACAAACCCACTCAGACGACGAAGTCCGCTCAAAGTACTGATATTCAGAAATGTTGACTAAGCTATCCCCTCAAAATTTACAAAACTACATAAACCTAACTCTTCGTCTTATTCTACCTAAAGTTTCAATCTATTAATGAGAAAAAAACCCACAAATATATGAAAATCTAGTGTTCAATCACATACGAAAGAAAAAGCATGGCAACTCCACGCATGCGCAGAGCCCCTTCGTACGTACATGTATGCATCATGTATGTACATACGTACGTACGTACGTATGTATGTATATATATATGTATGTATGTACGCATACATGCATGTATGCATACATGTATATTTGTATATATGTATGTATGTATGTGTGTGTATAGATGTATGTATGTATGCATGCATGCATGTATGTATGTATGTATGTATGCATGCATGCATGCTTGCATGCATGTATTATGTAAGCACATATGTATGTATGTATTTGGGCCTTTGCGTGTATGCGTATATATGTATACAGTTTTTTTATTCGCACATACAAATACTCGCACCCACGGACTTACACACGTACGCACGCACACATTGTTTCTGTAGTTTCCATCCATCCTACCGTGTCTTACCTTGCGTCGCCTGATTCCTTGTAGCACCTGCGATCGGCCAAAAGATGGATGCACGTAAGCGTGTAGACAGCAGCCGATAACGACAACTTGTTGTAGTCACATGATGACGTTCTTCGATTCAACAACACCAGCCCCTCTCACTCCGCCGTCTGACAGACCCGTTCAATCGATCATCATCTCGACTTTTGAAAAAATTTAACTATGTTGCAGTTACTGCACGAATATTATATGTTCACATAATATCCATAACTGTGTGTAGTTTATTGAATTGCGGCAACGTGGAGTGGAGCTTCGAAACGGCAGCATGAGGATTTGAACAAGGGTTCGCTCGATTTAGGGTTCAGCGTTCTAACAACTAAACTACCGCGTAGCAAGGGATCAAGGCCGAATAAGCTTTCAACGTCAAGGACACTGGTACCGCCCAGGAACAGCGTTTAGACCAGTGCACTGCATTTTATTACAACACTCGGTAATATAATGCAGTGCATAACTAGCTTATCGTGGGACAACTAACCGTGGTGCCCCTGGAGAATCACTGACCCATTAATTATTCCTCTGTAACAGTAAATAATTATAACATATTACAGTTGGGTTTTCTTAAAAAACCGTCAATCGGCGCCTGGAAGAAGCACTTACAATGATTCAGAGTTGGCGTATTGATGTTATATATAAGAATACATTTATCGCGCCTAAATCCGAGCTTAGGAGCTCACTAAAACCAAAGGGTTACACAATGACGTAGGTGAAATTAAATTGTGATATATGTATATTTGTGAACTGGTGGCGTTTGTATTACTATGAGTATTACTTTAATTTTAGAAAGAAATAATAAGCACTTAATTAACGCTATACATGTTCCGTATGAAGCTGATATCACATCAAATGTCTGACGTCTTGGATTGAATAACTTCAGTTATGCCAGTATTATATAAATACAAGACAACTGCATGGGAGGCTGTATCATTCAAGCACGATATTAGTACGACACCACTGCACATCCGTTTTAATTGAAACACGCGCCACAATTCCGTTGCATACTGCTACAACGATATCAACACAACACCACAATCCCATTGCATACTGCCACAACGATAGTCCCGTTAGATATTGCCACAACGATATTTATATATTAATACAATACCACAGTCCCGTTGTACATTGCCAGAACGATTACAAATACTACGCCACTGTACGTGTCATTGTTTAGTGCCAGAATGATACCAATGCAACACCACAGTCCCTTTGGATACTGCCAGAATAATACAAAATACATCACCACTGTCACGGTGCTTAGACATAGATACAAATAACTAACTAACTTAAATACATATTAATTACAATGTATTAATTCAAATAACTCAACGTGTGCAAGCAACCTTAACAAAATTTAAGGTGAACCTATACGGATCATATCAGTTTGAATCGTCACGAGACTTAACACAAGTGAAACGTAGCAAGATATGCGCAGTTAATGTCAATTAAACGTATTTTCACCTGCAGTAACGACACTGAGAATATTATACACGATAGAAACACGTATTTGTGAATGTAAAATCAATGCGGGGAAAGCAGGTATACGATTCAACACTAAGACAGCAATAGAGTTGCAGGTAATAAAAACACAATATATCATCGCGATTCGTGAGAAGAATAATCAGATCACAAACTCGTTGAATTTATGGCATCTGTACAGTTATCTCCACTGAGTAGCGATACTGTTGTTCGATGAAATGACAAGAGCTAGCTTGCTTCAATCGCGGAAGGTCTAACACAACACATAAATGACAGCTTCCAAGCCAACGATAAAACTGGTGCCATATTCGTCGACTTGCCCATGACACCGCGTGACACCGAGGCCTGCAACGCCTAAGGTCACGACACTCTTTCAACAGCCAGGCACATGAACTCATGACAGGTCTGGGCCCCAGTGAAACTAGAGCACACCGGATATCAACCAAATGGAGAGAGGACTGGCTGTCCAAACCAAGCTCCCTACATAGGTTCATTCCAGAACCGTCTGTGCACTGTGCTGGTTCCGACCTCCCGCGATGTAATAACAAACACATATTGGATATTATTGTTGTAATAACGTAAACACAGTTCACCGAAATCCAATGATCGCCCATGGAATCGATGGTTTTAAACATAATCAATTTTACAAAGAAAACCCCATTTTGCATTCCAACAAAATGAAGCACATATTATAGGATATTGAGTTCGAAGCTCAATCGTTGTTTGGTTGCCCGCTAGGTGCAACGACATGCGCGGTGCATGGCTTTACTTGGATTGTGGTTCATATTCGGTAAAGTTTACGATGTTTGGGAATATTCAAGCATTATTAGTTAACGATGTATACATACCGTATGGAATACCGGTTTGGCTGAATAAAAACCGGTTTCAAAACAGTATAGAAAAGCCGGTTCTCAGGTATACCGGTATACAATACAATTCTAGTAGCAACGCCATGAGAGTGAATATCTAGGTCATAGTGTCTAAAATCGTCGCCCCTCTAAACTCGTAATTTAGCTGTACAGTGTCGTGCGATAAGGTGTCGCCCGATAAAATGAGACATACGTCGCTCGTGTGAACCAGCAGTGTGGTATTGTATTTTAAGAGGGGAATGAAATTATTGTGTTAATTAGGAAAGATGAAGCACACATAATTGTCAATGTCTTACTACATATATTACAAGTTCATTACTCCGTACTATCAGATCTGTGTGTTAAAACATGTTTATTTTTGGAAGTCGGATTACATAGATTATATTTATCAATTCAACGACACTCAGTGAAAAGTCACTTTTTTAACATAACGATACTACCATTAAATAACACACTCAATAAAGTAATGAATACGCAATATATTTTAACATGGACATTGTTTGCCAAATGTATATGCTGGGTGATTGCTTATCATACATTTCCACTTGAACTTTTCAACACACAGTGGGTGAACAATACCGGCCATTCACGACCTCAGTAAATCATATTTTTGTTTGTCATGCAATGGTATCAGCTATCTTAGTTTGTGATTCTGTTTTAAGTTTGCATAACCTCATAAAGGAAAGTAGCATGACTTGTTATAGTTGAATAAAACCTAACCGGATGAACATAACCTGGGCGTGTTGTCTGATGTTTTGAATGGCAAACTAGATATATAGTGAGTGAACATCACAAACTGTAATACATTTTGCAATAAATCTTGCAACTGCTGCATTTATCAGGCCATATCGTTATTGCACATATATCGATCGATCAAATATAATGGATAACTTTGATGTTACACAAAATGCGCATAGTAAAGCTGTCTGCGAGTTCTATTGACCCCGTTGAATGACATTAACAAAATGGCAGATATGTAAATCGCCGTAGATTAAATACATGGGCCACAGTGTAAACTCATCCAACCAATTAATCTGTCGATCACATAGGTCAATATACCGGACAGGCTTGTCAACAAATGCAATTATAATCAGTTTAGTCAATCAAATTCTTATATACCACATGCAAATGTAAACGCCATTTACTGTGTCGCATTCACATGTAAATGAAAATGTTTTGGTCTTGCATTTGTAAATCCATTTGAACTAATTTTAAGTGTTCTACTTGTATATTCGATTTGTGTTATATTTCAAAACAGCGTACATACACACTTTGTTAGTTTAATACATTAGGTAAATTACATAGACTACTAACGTATGCATTGAACATTATTGTATATACAACTGAATACACCATTGTGTTATATATAACATATGTGCAAAGGAACGAATTGATAGAGTGGATTCACAGGTCAGGCAATGATTTCATCGCATTGCTGAATGTCGTTACTTACTTTAACCTTTAACCTTACTACATCACCAACTTTTTGTTCATAGTTTTACATAAAGAATACTAAACAAAATATTGCTTTGCTATTATGGTACAGTGACGAGAAAAATATGTAACGTAATTTAACACGGCGATATGGATTATTAATCGAAAACAACAGTGAAATTCAAGATCTATTAGCGAAGAAACGATCAGCGCATTAAGCCCACGTGGCTCAACCATCCTGTCAGCAGAGAAAAGCGGCCTTCCGTCAAGCGTGCAGCATCCTTCAGCGTAAACTACGAGGCATTCAGAATGAACGATGGACATCCCTAGCTGAGATAACCCAGCTTTACGCAGATGCTGGGGATTACAAAGGCTTCTATGAAGCTCTGAAAGCTGTATATGGTGCCTCATACCAGACTCAGAGTGCCCTACAGAGTACTGACGGGAAGGAGACTCTAACAGACAATGAAGCCATCTTGGACCGTTGGTCTGAACATTTCAGTACTCTCTTTAACACCAGTCGTGTAGTTAAAGATTCTGCAATCAACCACATCCAGCAACAACCAATTAAAACTGAACTGGACGAGACACCAACTCTGCAGGAAACCATGAAGGCCATAGAGAAACTGAAGAGTAGCAAAGCTGCTGGAGTCGATGGCATCCCACCTGACATCTGGAAATATGGAGGCCCAACCCTGCACGCAAAACTTCATGAACTGTTTGTTTACTGCTGGGAGCAGGGCAAAGTTCCTGAAGATCTTAAAAATGCTGCGTTTGTCACCATATACAAGAATAAGGGCGATAAATCAGATTGCTCCAACTATCATGGGATAACGCTGTTCTCAGTCGCTGGCAACATTCTGGCAAGAGTCATTCTGAACAGACTGATACCTGCAATCGCAGAAAAACACCTACCCGGGAGTCAGTGTGGTTTCAGAGCCAACCGGGGTACAACTGACATGGTGTTCGTCCTGAGATAAATCCAGGAAAAGTAGAGGGAGCAAAACATGGGTCTAATCGTTACCTTTGTAGACCTTACAAAAGCATTCGTCACCGTGAGTAGAGAAGGACTCTGGGAAATCCTTGAAAAACTAGGTTGCCCACAAAAGTTCCTTACTAACATCATCCAGCTTCACGAAAACCAGATCGGCCAAGTTAAATATGAGAATGACCTCTCAAAGCCCTTCCTAATAACCAACAGCGTGAAACAGGGCTTGTGCTTACACTGTTCATCATTTTCTTCAGCATGACACTTCAGCAAACCACGGAAGACCTAGATGAGGGAGTGTATATACGGTTCCGCACTGATGGCAACCTGTTCAACCTCGGACGCCTACATGCTCACATGAAGACCATGGAACAGCTCATACGCGAACTACTATTTGCAGACGATGCAGCCCTCATCGCTCCCACTCAACGCGTCATGCAGCAAATGTTTTGCGGAGGCAGCACAACTCTTTGGATTTGAAATCATCCTGAAAAGACGGAGGTCCTCCATCAGCCAGCTCCCCTTGAAGAATATCACCCTCCAAACATCACCATCGCACAAACGGAGCTGAAAGCAGTTCATCGGTTCAGCTACCCGGGGGGGGGGGGTGTGTAATTTTATATGATGCGAAGATCAACAAAGAAGTCGATAATAGGTTGATCAAGGCAAACAGCGCCTTCGGCAGACTGCACAAGCGTGTGGGAAACAAACATAGCCTTTTAACAGACACAATCGTGAGCGTATACGTGAGCTGTCATCCTGTCCACCCTCATGTATGGTGGGTGACGTACCCTCGTCATGTGCGCATCCTTGAACAGTTCCACCAACGATGTCTCCGCACTATCCTCCATATCCATTGGAGTGACTTTGTCACAAACATCGAGGTGCTGGAGACAGCAAAGAGCATGAGCACGGAGGCTACACTCCTCCAGATACAGCTGCGGTGGGCAGGCCATGTCTCTTGAATGGAGGAAAGCCGCCTGTCCAAGACGGTTCTGTATGGAGAACTGTCCATAGGGAAACACAACAGAGGGGCGCCACTGAAACGTTACAAAGACTCCCTGAAGAAATCACTAACCGCGTGCAAGATCAACCGCCACCAGTGGGAAGCGCAGGCGGCAGATCGCGTCGGCTGGAGGCGGCAAGTGAAACAATGCGCATACACTTTCGAAAGAATACGGAGAGAACACATAGATGAGAAAAGGAGGAGAAGAAAAAACCCAACAACCCAATCCAGCAATCAGACTTTCCACCGCAGCCGCTGCAATAAAATTTGCCTGTCCAGGATAGGCCTGGTCAGCCATCAGCGCACCTGCAGCAGACGTGGACCACCGCCTTCTCGAATCTTCGATCCCGAAGCCAAGCCAAGAAGAAGAATGTCGCCATAGTGATGTGAATGTAATCATTATACTAAGGAGAAGCTTAATGGAAGTCATTAGATCAATTTGGATGGACGAGGTCAGATTCCAGATCTATCAGTTTCATGTACTAGATTCTGCTATGTCACATAATGACGTGAACACTATCGTAACCACACGTAGCATTATGACGTGTTAATGTGACACGACAATACCTAGTATGACATAATTATTGCTACTCGTTATAGTTTTTTAATGTTGGTTAAATAACTGTATAAAATTCAGTCATTTCAGTACCATTTTAGAAAATAAAAGAACCATTTGTGCTTGTTTGAACAATACAAAGGCAAGTGGTCTGATATTCATATAAGATGGCTGCCGTGGTCTAAGTCGTGGTCATTTCGTGGGAGAACAGAAATTCAGAGAATCATGCCATCAAAGCGTAAACCGTCCAATGTTACTGACAGTGATGTTCAGGACACTGATGTGATGCTGCTAAAATTCGTGGAATTGTTGAATGATGACGCTGTATTACGAAAACTGAGATTAGCGTTGTACCCTCAAGCATTGGCCGATAAGATCGACACCCTCACGCAGACAATCGCTGATCTGAACTCGAAGCTTGAAACCAAAGAGCGCAGAATTGTAGCCCTCGAAGAAAAAGTTGGTCATCTTGAAAGTGAGTGCGATAACATTGAACAATATTCCCGACGATGCAACTTAAGGTTTCATGGAATCCCTGAAACTGGGGCGGGGGAGGACACTACTGCCAAAGTAGTGGAAACCATCAATGTCAAAATGGCAGTGACCCCCCCCCCCAGTGACACAAGAGGACATTGTAGTCAGCCATAGGCTTGACAAAAGGGCAGACACAGGCGATCGACATCGTGTAGACATTGTGCGATTCAACAGAGTTAACGTGCGAGACGAAGTCATACGGGCTAGAAGTCGATTGCGTAACAGCGTCAGTGAAAACCAACACCAAATCTTCGTCAACGAGGACTTGACGCAGCGCCGCGCAGCGCTGGCTAGCGCTACAAGGTAGTTGAAACGTGCGAAGAAAATTGCCGACTGCTGGACCTATAATGGGAAAGTGGTAATCAAGACATTAGCAAACACGATCAGGGTCATCCACACGCAGGAGGATATGAACACTCTACGTTGAACACGTGGCCTGCGACCGGGAATCGGCCCCTGTATACGAACGATATTTTGTTAATGTTTTATTATTTTCGTTACATGAGACTGCGCAACGTGAGTCCACTGAGCGAGACGTGATCTACGTAGCGAGGTCAATTAAAAGAGAGTTAAGTCCTCTTTACTGACTCTGCAGACTCCGGGATAATATATTGTAATGTCAGTTAATATTATCTTTAATCGTTTTAAATTATTATCTTTTCTAGTTCTTTCTCTACAAGCTGGTTTTTTTCTCGTTCTCTTCTCCTTTTTCCTTCTCTCAAATTACAATATCTGTAAAGCTGACGTAAACTCATGACAGCATTACGTCGACTTCTGCATAATGTTAAACTGTATTTTCTACTTTGATTCAGTGATTACATGCAAGTGTTATTGCAGTGCCATCAGAGATATTGGGAATATTATCAATGTATCTGGTGACATTCCTAGCTAGTTAGGCTGTTACTACATGCTGAACAATCAATCTACTTAAACTGCTCTATCTAAATTGCAAATGACTTGTTGTACTCTCGACTTTCAGTTTCTCTGTGGACTGTTTTCTAGTGATTTTAGTAACATAATATTTAGTGTTAGTGTTTCCTAGAAATATTAGCTCCAGCTCCTTGTGCACTGATGCACATCCCGTTAAACTGAAACTGTAATTTATTATTGTTTTCTTATGAAAATATATATTTTATAATTTTCTTTGAGTTGAATGCTGGTCATGTTGTTTTGTATATTTGTTAGCTGAAATAGTTGTACAGCTAATATATATAAACGTATGTATTTAATTTATATAATTTAATAATATATTTTTCTCTTTTTTATTGTCAGAAAAATGGATTGACAAATATGATGTATAAATCTGAAATGAAAGCACTGTGTTAGTTATTGCACAATATGTAAATAGGGTAGCTTCTTCGCAGAATCTTTGTTTTTGTGTGAAATGTAAACCTGTAGTAATATTACTATATATACACAGAAATAACTTTCAAGTATGTATATGTATGTGTGCGATTATATGTGTATAATTAAATCTTATCATATCACAGTAATAATGGTTAATGAGGCAAAATGCTTAACCTTGTATTGCACTATGTTTTACTGCTGTACTTTATATAAACAAAAACTTTAGCTTCTCACTGAACTTATCTTAATACATGTATTCGTTCTGTTGCTGTGAAATGCATTAGTACGTTACTACGAATACTCAGGTAATATATCTGTGGCTTGTAAAACCGTTTTAATACTGTATGCTCTACACCTCTCCCATGACAAGGTCTTCTTGCATTCATTATGCAAATCATTCTTATTTTATGTTATTTTTTTATATATATATACCAAACTACAAGATGTCTATCTCAAACTGTTTTCACATTTACATGTTTAATCAATCTCACATTTACGTTCAGTGCATTATGTCTATAAAACTTACGACAGGCAATGCGATAAATATATTTCATTATCGGTATATGCATATATCACAATTTGTTGAACACTCATTCACACATACAAATATAATAACAAATACATATAATAAATACCAAATTATATAAAGGCATCACATTAGACGATACGTTCCTCTCCTTTTTAGGAGGTATTAATAACAATGACTTAATTAACATCTTAGACACAAATTATGTTGAAAATTATGAACCTCAACTAATACGTCGGTCATCATATTATGACTTTGATAAGTTTAGCAAACTTACACAGATAAACACTACGCGTTTTAGTATCTTAAGCACTAACATTCAATCAATAAATTCTAAATTTAACGAACTGGAAGCTTTTGTAGAAGAGCTAAGTAGTAACAATTTTAAATTTAATGTCATCTGCTTACAAGAAACTTGGAAATCAGAAAACGATGACCTATCACAATTTTCCTTACATGGTTATGAATGTTTAGCTCAAGGTAAGACGTGCAGTAACAAAGGAGGGCTAATAATATATGTTGACAACAAATATAGATCAGAGGTTATATTAAATGTAAACATGTACGAACAGTGGGAAGGGATGATAGTCCAAATAAATGGTGGTAATCTATCTAAGAGCATAACCATTGGAAACATATATAGACCTCCACGAACTTCTAATGATAACTTAAATGCTTTTATAAATTAATTTAAAACAACTGTAATAACAATCTCATTATCACAGGAGATTTTAATATAAATGTGCTTAAATTAAATGAAAATGATGCATATAGTAACTTTTTTGACACCATAATATCACACAGCCTTTACCCGCAAATTACTCTTCCTACTAGATTTACTAGAACAAATGGTACTTTAATAGATAATTTCTTTTGTAAACTTAATAAATCTATATTGGAGAGTACTGCAGGGATTTTAATCAAAAAAATTTCTGATCATCAGCCGTATTTTATATTCATCAACGTCTCATTAAAGACTGAATCTCCACCTAAATATGTTAAAATAAATATACTAAATGAAGAGGCAATGCATAAAGTTAAACTCGAAATAAAATCAAATGAGATATACAATAAGCTAAATAAAAATATAAATGCAGACACAAAATTAAATTATGATATAATCTACGAAGAAATTATACGGGCAAAAAATAAGCATATGCAAACTAAGCTGGTGAAATTTAATAAATATAAACATAAAAGATCAACGTGGATTACACAAGGATTGCTAAAATCTATTCAATATCGAGACAAACTCTATAAACAATTAAAATTGACACAACCAAATTCGACAAGCTATGAAGCTATTAATATTAACCTAATAACTTATAATACGATATTAAAGAAAAATATTCGTGCAGCCAAACAAGTGTATTTTGAACAAAGATTTAATCGATTTAAATATGATATAAAAAATACCTGGAAAGTTATTAATGAATTTCTTTCAAAAAATCGTACAAACCGTAGATTACCATTATTTTTTTATAGAAAATGGTACAAAAATAACTGATAAAAAGGATATTGCAAACAAATTTTATAATTATTTTACAAATATAGGTCAGACCATCGCACAAGGTATTAAATATAAAGGTAACAAAAACTATAGTTATTATTTAAACAAAAACGTTAATTCTGTATTTACGTTTCAGAGTGTTGATGAAGAGACTATTAGGAAAACTATTAATAATCTTCCCACAAAAAACAGCTCTGGATTTGATGGCATTTCATCAAAATTGCTCAAGATAATTGAGCCTGCAATTATAAAATCATTAAAGCTGTTAATAAACCAAGTTTTAAAATCCGGGATATTCCCAGACAAACTAAAAATTGCAAAAGTTATTCCTATATTTAAGAAAGACGATCCATCTTTATTTGAAAATTACAGACCAATTTCCCTTCTTCCCACAATTTCTAAAGTGTTAGAGAAATTAATTTTTATTCAATTATATTCATATTTCAATGATATGAAGCTTTTATTTGATAATCAGTATGGTTTTAGAGCAAAATATTCAACGGAATTTGCTGCGCTTGAGCTAATAGATAGAATTATAACTCAAATGGATAATAATGATGAACCAATTAATGTATTTCTCGACCTTTCTAAGGCGTTTGATACTATTGACCATAACATTTTACTTAACAAATTAACTTACTATGGCCTAAATGGTTCAACTTTGCAGTTATTCAGAAGTTACTTACAAAACAGGAAACAATACACTGAATTTGAACAAATAAATTCAGACATCTTACCCATAACAATCGGCGTCCCACAAGGTTAAATCCTTGGACCACTATTATTTATCATCTACATAAATGATTTCTCACAAGCTAGTCAATTATTTAATTTCGTCATGTACGCTGATGACACCACATTATTTAGCTCTTTAAAATGTTTTAACAACAACAACACACGCAACAAAAGTACAGAATCCTTAATAAATGAAGAACTTTTTAAAGTTAATGAATGGCTAAACATAAATAAATTATCTTTAAATAAAAGCAAATCAAAATACATGATTTTTCATATGCCTAATAAACGCACGCAGACTCTTGCGCTTAAAATAGATAATATAAATATTGAAAGAGTTGATGAATTTAACTTTCTAGGATTGACTTTAGACACTAACCTAAATTGGAAAAAACACACTGAGAAAATTTCAAATAAGTGCTCCAAAACAATTGGCATAATAAACAGATTAAAATATGTATTACCTTTAGATATAAAAGTGTTGTTATATAACACATTAATATTATCTCATATCAATTATTGTACCATGGTTTGGGGATACCAAATAAATAGAATTACAAAAATTAAAAAAAAAGCTGTGCGAATAATAACCTTAAACAAATACAACTCACACACGGAACCACTTTAAAAAAAACTTAAACTACTAAAAGTAGAAGACATATTAAAGTTACATGAATTAAAATTTTACTTTAAATACATCCATAAAATGTTACCTCCTTATTTACTTAACTGGCAAATTATCCCAAGTGTAAACATACATAATTATAATACTCGTGAACAAAATTATATACATACTTTTAGAACTAAGCATGAATTTGCAATGAAATGTCTCAAATACAGCCTACCACATGCTATAAATGACACCCCCGATATAATCAAAGACAAAATATATACTCACAGTTTGCGAGGCTTCTCATTTTATATAAAAACATATTTGTTACACAAATATAATGATTCATGCACTCTATCAAATTGCTACACATGTCAACAGAACCATTAAATACAATACATTTGATGCTAGCTTCAGGCAACCAGCACACATACAAACTTACATTCTCACATAAAACAAGCACTCCCCAAAAAACATACATGAGATAGACACCTTGTAAAATGACCACATAAATTATCACGTAAATAGGGTGGCTCCTATGATAGCGACAATTGTGTCTTAATAGGAGTCACCAACCCCGATTGAATAAGCTATATGATTAATATCTATGGTACACCAATACCATAATAGCTGAACATGCGTTTGTATGTATTTTCCGAATAGTATGTTGTACATACAATGATATACGTTTATGTATGTCTGCATAATGTTTATATTTGTTGTTTATTACAGCATAAATGATGTTCAAAAACCAATTAATTGTGTACCTATATGGGGTCAAATAAACGTTATGTTATGTTATGTTATGTTATGTTATGTTATGTTATGTTATGTTATGTTATGATAGAAACCTGAGGTTTGGAAATTTATGTAATGTAAATGAGATAGGGAGGCTACGTGATTGAACTCCGGGCTCTCACCACGAGATAGACCGTGTGCACTATTACGTCATTTACCGGGGAAGCCCTTCCGGCGCAAAGCATTGTGAGCATATTGGCGTCAACAGATTTTGGTGCCGCCATTATCCCATGTTAAAAGGCCTGTGTGTTCAGGGAGTCTTGCAAGAACTGGCTGTAGCACAAACTGGATACACAACACGACTGGACTTTGAATAAGACTTTAGGGCAAGAGATTATGGAATGGAAGTCAATTACAAACAAGCAAACTACTTATCAACGACACCCACTTAACACTCATTAAGACTCTAATGGACAACCAGGACATTTAATTATATTGGGTCCACCATAAACAAAAAGGCATATGAACAAAAGAAAATACTACAAGAGTTGACATAATCATGCATGCAATGACAAGTAGAAGACACACCAGACTGGTGAAACCTCTTCGCGGACATGGCAACTATACGATCGTCCCGGTCTAGGGATGAGTGTGTGGGTGATATTTAGTAAGTTTAACTAATATTGCCTCTTCTTCTGACTACAAAACGTCAAGAGCACTTGCAAATACTTCGAGTATTTTATTTGTTTTGTTTTATCTCTTTTGCATAGTATTAAGACCGGTATACATTGTTACGTTTCGCCCGACCCGACCCGACCAGTCAAACCCCGACTCACCCCGACTGCAGAGTATACACTACACCGACTGATACCGCAGCGTCTTACTCGAAGCTGGCGTCACGTCAGAATCATGTAAACTTGAACACTTTCGATTACGTCACACTGACACCGACTAACCCCGATTACAATCGACGTAGTCGAAAGTTTTCAAATTTATGTGATCGTGACGTCATGCTGGCCTCGAGAATGGCTCAGTCAGTGTCAGTCGGTGTATTGCAGTCGGGGTGAGTCTGGTTTGGTCTGATCTGGTCGGGCGAAAAGTGCCTGTGTATCCTGGCTTTTAGAGATACATCTTGTCTTGATATGTAGTGACGTGAGCAATACGTTATTTGACGTCGCATTTCGACGTAGACTGTTATTGCCAGGTTTACGCGTCTCTAAGTGAGACGTAACATATATTATACATGCCAAATCTCCCGTGAAATCCTGGAGTTTCCCGGATGTTTGGTGTATTTCCCAGTCTCCCGCAAATCTCCCCGATTTTTAATGAATATCTCCAACAGCATCCCCCCCCCCGTCTTCCGATGTCATAAGTCGAGTAGAGAGAGACAACAGATGAGAAGCTGAAAACTGAATTCACGGCGGGGGAAAATGTTCAACAGCACCTCATCGTCTTCTGTTGTCAAGATCAGCGACAGCACGACACAGCGCGACACGAGAAACGTGCGAACCGATGATGAACCTTTCGGATTTTTACAACAAAAGTTGGCAGGTATAATATACCGAATTGGTAATGTGTAGTGAAATGACGTCAAATACGTAGCAGAACATATTATCGTTAGGTTGCGAGACGACATTATGAAAAATGCGGGAGTGGGCGTCGCATTGTGACATAAATGATTGACATCGACAACGTCGACTTCGGAATTCCTCATAATTCACGTGTCACGTATTATGCGGCTACATGATGAAAATGATACCGAACAGAAACGTATCTGCGACATAAATGTGACATTACATTCTTAGCCAGGAATGTAACAAAGAGAACTGATTGGACACTTGAAAAACACATTGTTTGCACTTACCTATGGAGAGTGGTGATATATGTGTACATAGTCTACGCACAATAATTGCAGCGTGGATTAATACTTTCAGAGAATGGTGTTCGAGAACGGTGAAGTGTAAAGCACAATGAGCGGTCCCAAGGACTGGATGCAGCGCTACCTTATCTATGTATAGGTTCAACAATATCCGTACGATTCAGGGTACATAATGGTTCCATTTTCATAAACAGAAACCTCTCTTTGAACGAAATCGTCATGAAAATGAACAATTGTAGGAGTTTTTTAATGTTTATTTATTTTCCGTGGTATAAGCAACATGTTGGAGGTAATTAGATTGCAAAACAGTCTCATGTTGGTGTAATAAACACGTTCTCCTGATCTTATCGACGTAGTACTAGTACCGCCATCGCTTTACATTTGTTTCTTGATCCGATCTTCACCCATCCACCTCGACGGTCCATTCCACATGATTTCAGAATCTCCTCTGCACCCCCTCATCTCTCCTAGTGGTCGCTCCTCGCCACCTGCCACACAATATGTATCGGTTTCAGTGTATCGTTTACTTTGATCAATACTTGACTTGGATATACGTTGTGTGCTATCTGTGCGACAGCTCAGTTTCCTTTTCAGAAATGCCGTCACAATTTGGTTCTCCGCGTTCATTAGTCGGCGGCACAATACAGGCATAAATTAATGCACTTATTGTTATTGTTCTTTATCGGTCTTTGGTACAGGCCGGGATACAGTTGGAGTGAGTAACCGCCTTATGTACTGTTTTAATGGGAAACGAAAAGCACCTGCACCTAAAAGAGTTAATGCAGTCTAACCATTTGCAACTACAATCAACAACATCACGCTTGTGGGTTACTTGATATTTATTTTCAAAGTGGGAGATTCTAATGAAATCTCGCAGTACCCGGCGGCTGACGTATTGTGATACGCCCCCGATGGGTGACTAATAATCATCTTTAAATTTCTTTGACCTTGACGCTGCGGTGACGCGCCGAATGCCCCGGTTTCTTCGACATGTACATATATATATGAATATGCTGGCTCATATGCTGGTTTCTCGTATTTCCTTATATTCAGAGTTAATCTTGTAACAAGTATAATAGTCACAGCGCCAAAACAAATTCGGCGACGCAAACTAAAATAATATTCTCCGTTTGGCGACTGGCGAATTGGGAAGAGTAGGCATTGATGATGTCAGGATTTCTATCACAATGCATGAAAGTTTATTGAACAACAACACAATACATAATACGTGCACACACACATGGTGTGCTGCTGATTCTGAAAGGACATAGTTGAAGTCTTATAAGTTGCTATGCCCTTCTCAAACTAAAAAAACTGAATAAATACAATATGATTTATACATAAACTACAAAAACTAAAGGTAAGGTCTTATATAGCGCAGTATCCAGTCCTGATGACTGCTCAAAGCGCTTTACACTTCACTCCCTGGCAGACCTGTTCAATCGAACACCATCTCGATTTCTCTGGGAAGCATTCAGCCACGCTGCAATTAATGCGCGAAGACTATTCGTACACAAATACCCACTGCTCTCTATAGCCAGGTACGCATTCACACAGCTGAGTGAACTGAAGCAATGTAGAGTAAACGAACTTGCCCAAGGTTCGACACCGCCTCATAGGATTCGAACCCGCGTTCTCTCAGTCGTGAGTCAGGAGCTCTTATCGCTGCGCTACTGCGCTTCACAAGTAATGACAACTTGAATGCTTTTTTAAATTGTGTTAAACTTGGAAGCAGATCGAGTCATTTTATTTGCTAAATTACTCCACGTTTTTATACCCTTGACGGTGAGTGACAGCAGTCGGAGGGTGGTGTTTGACATAGAACAGTTTGCATTGTCTGGTATCATGTATGTGTATAGTTGCGGTTGATTCAAACAATGCTTGAATACGACCATTTAAAGAGTGGTTGTTTGCTTTAAAAAAGTATAATCATAGTCTTGTATTTAACTAAATCATGACATTTAAGCATGTTGAGAGATGGAAAAATACAGATGTATGATCATGGTAATTAAGGTTATAAATAATCCGTATGACTTTTTCTGTAACAGAGATAGTAACCACACATGTAAACAATTTTACTGGTGAGATTTCTCAGTATGAATGACAGATTGTCACCAAATTTGCTTATGCTGGTATTCGGTGCTCTATACATACAACCAGCATTGATTTTTTTGTGTTTACCAATCTATATCTCAATAAAGATGCTTTCAAAACACTCATCAACAGCATACGGTATGTTCCTTAAACAAATATCAGAAGACTGGCAATTGTTAAATACAGATTCACACACATATATGGTAACGCCATCACCTTGTTTTTTTTTATGGAATTACATTTGTAACCCGAAAATTCGACATCTTTACTGTTTACTTTACTTTCGTCCCGACTGTTTTCTTTAAGCCACGTTTCTGATATAGCAATTATATGAAATTTATACTCCATGCTTTGGATAGTGTTAGCTGTTAAACTCCGGGCTTTAAAGTGTATCATACTCAGTTTGTTTGGCTGGTTTTTGCCAGCACTGCTAAAATTGGTTGACAATTGTGCTGGGGTGGTGTGTTTACATCGAGTGGGAAAATCGTTATACAACAAACAATCAGTATCAATATCGTATTCGTAAACAGTGTTCATTATAATCATACGGTGTATCATATATAGGCGTTAACCTGTCATTTTGCTGTGTAGTTGACGCCATGGCTAAGTGATCACAACAACGTTTGTTAGGATAGTCAACTTGTACTTGGTTGTCAAACAATGGCGCTTTAAATGATGTCTCTTCAGTAGGCTATTCTAGTAAGCTGCTGCCATAATATTTTTTATTGTAGTTGTTAATGGTTAGTTTTTATTAGCTCTTTTAGATGCATGGGCACAACAATACCTTTTATTTCCCTTTAAAGCAAAAGTATGGAATGTATGCAATGTCTTCCCTTCACCGAATGTTTGTCACATGTCTTGTTAAACCTTGTTAAAGGTGAAGGTACACAACGAATACAGTTAGAATGAGTGAACGCCTTCACAGCAACTTGTCCTAAATAAAATAATATTGTTTTTATCGTAATAATTGTATATATTAAAGGTTTACTCAAAATAAGGCATCCGTCAGTTGTATCATATCTATTGGATGTCAAACGGCAAAACAGCATACCGCAGTAATAAGCACATTATGTTTTTATTTTATCTATGTTACATATTACGACATGTGTGTATCGTTTGCCACGCATGCGTACGTTATTAGCTATTAATTAACATGTTGTATGTCAACGTATACACTTATTGCTGATTTTGTACAGACAATGCACACTTGAACTCGTAATAAATGTACTGCCGTGCATGCATATAAGAAAATTAATTGCACGTATTTCACTTGATGTAAACTACAAGCTTAAACGAATCGTACACGGAGACTAGATTTCTATTTTATTGGAAAGTTGTAAATACATTGTTTGCGCAACACTCTGAATTACAACTAACGATGTCGTTACAGTGTTTCTGTTGTGAAGGCATATTCGTTGGATAGAGCATGTGCATGAGAATGAACGGGCGATATTATCAGACAATGAATGTGAAGGCCGCCGTCACCTTCAGCAGGTGGTCAGAGAAATGGTTTTACAACTACGACACAACGAAGTTCCAATAGAACGTGTGTTACAACCAGTAATGTAATAATCAACCAGTAATGTAATAACGACCAAATATGTAATCATCGACCAGTGATGTAACAATCGACCAGGGGCCGGTTTCATGAAGCGTACGTAAGGTTATGCAATTACTTAGAGTCACCTGTTTACGTAAACTCCTATGTTCGTTTGTATAAAACAAATCACGTCATTTACTAAGACAACAACCTTACAGCTAAGAACGTTCTTTGCCGCTTCATGAAACCGGCCCCAGTAGTGTAATAACGACAAGTAATGTAATAACGACAAGTAATGTAATAACGACAAGTAATGTCATAACGACAAGTAATGTAATACAAACTGAATATAATTATGGCGACGATGATGGATATTATGATGATGATGTTAGTAGTGATGATGAAGATGGTGATGATGTTGATGACAAATGGTTATGATGATGGCGACTAAGAAGATGAAGTCAATTAAGGCGTCATCGTAATGATGATGTTGATGAAGATGATGATTCTGCTGATGATGATGAGGGTGTTAGTAATGATGACGAAGACGGCGATAATGAGGATTATAAATAATTACGATAATAAGGAGGAAGAAGATGAAGTCAACGAAGGCGCCATCTTCGTGGTGAAGGTGACGATGATTATGAATAAGACGACGACGACGATGATGACGATTATAATTTATTACGATGATCAGGACGACGGCAATGACATCCTTAACCTTATCCTCCTAATCATAGTCATCCTCGTATTGTCCTTATAAAGGCTAGCCAATTAAGGGGTCATCTCAAACAATTTAGGCGAAATCTCAAAACGCAATGTTAATGAGTGATACTATAACATTATTAAAAGCAAAAGAATAATCTCAAAGTAATACGATAAGGACCAGCTGAAACACTTAAGGCGGTAATCTCAAAACACGAAGTTAAGGGTGATCTCAAAGTAATACGATAAGGATCAGCTGAAACACGTAAGGCCGTAATCTCAAAACACGAAGTTACGGGTAATCTCAAAGTAATACGATAAGGACCAGCTGAAACACTTAAGGCGGTAATCTCAAAACACGAAGTTAAGGGTGATCTCAAAGTAATACGATAAGGACCAGCTGAAACACTTAAGGCGGTAATCTCAAAACACGAAGTTAAGGGTGATCTCAAAGTAATACGATAAGGACCAGCTGAAACACTTAAGGCGGTAATCTCAAAACACGAAGTTAAAGGTGATCTCAATCAAAAACAAGGTTCATCTAAACGATAAAGGGAAAGCAAATAATTTAAAATATGACTAAAAGTAAAGGATCATATCAAACATAATTTATTTTAAAGAATAATTTTAGGAGTCACTAAGACGTATTTAATAATGAACTATGATCAGATCAACACATTGCGTAATAAAATAACGTAATAAAATCATGTAGTCTTCTCGAAAAAGTTAATTAAATTAAGGGGCCATATTAAAAAAGACTGGGTGTTTGTGATAATGTGGCTATTATGATGATGGTGGTGTTGTTGATGATGCTGATGTTAGTAATGATGATGAAGACGACGATAATAAGGATGATAAGTGATTATGATCAGGGGTCGAAGTTAAGAAATTTAATCCACTCGCCAGGGGGTCTAGTAGCCTTAATATGTTATTCATCCCCATGAAAAATCACTAGTCCCCATTTTTGGTGGACATCGTCAAAATGCGACCTTTATATGCAAATTTGTATGTTGACCTGCAATGCTCCTTAAACATAAAATGAACAAATAAATATTAATTTCATAATTGCAACGTAATTATTTTATTCAATTAATACTAAATTAGATATCGAGGTTCTGGACGTTGTCAACGGCCGCATGGCTCGACTCTCGAGTCCTCCACAATGTCTCCAGGCAGTGTCAGTGAATGACATTTTTCAGGATTTGGGCAACTGCACCTTCATCCATCTCCGACTAGAAATATTGTGAGCTTTGATACTCTCCAGTTTGAATACTGGGGAGCCGACGACAAAATTGCCTGCTTTCTCATACTCGCAACAGTACTTCCAAAACATTCTCATGCTTAGTTCAGTCTCAGCGTTCTTCGCCGTCCCGTCACTCTCCCCACCTTCAACGTCGACGACAGCGTCGTCGTCACGCCGGTCAGCGTCGTCATCACGCCGGTCAGTACCGTACCATCGTACCTGCGCTTACGCGCAACTTTATTATCGGCGCTCAGTTTTCGTTTGGGGGGTTGGACCCCTTTTATGAAATTCCACATGATTTCGAAAGAAAATGCAGAAGATCGACGGATAAAAGTTAGCACTGTTCAGTGTATATTGGGAAAGAAGATTTAAAATAAATGTTTTCGATACAATGTGTTACGTTTATGTATGTACGCCTAATTCAAATGGCTTGCATTTACATTGTTACAAAACGAGTGAAAACTAGAATTTCTACTCGCCTCGTTAAGTTCGATCCCTGATTATGATGCTTATCAGGAGGACGATGAAGACAATAAAGGCATCATCTAAGTGACGAAGGTGATGGTTATTATGACTATGATGTCAACAACGACCACGATGATGATGACGGTGACGGTTATAATGATTATGATGATGAGGACAACGACAATGACATCCTTAACCTCCTCCTCCTCCTCCTCCTCCTCATCAACATCAAGTTCACCCCTATAACCTGAAACTAGCCGCGCTGGCAACCAGTCGACGTTCGTTAATTAATTAAATCATTCTCAGAAAGAGTCAGCCACTTGTTTTCTGGGAGAAGACACGGAACACCGTTCACATAGCCTCCAAGATAACGCAGTAGTTTTCTGGGAGAACACACGGAACACCGTTCACATAGCCTCCAAGATAACGCAGTAGTTTTCTGGGAGAACACACGGAACACCGTTCACATAGCCTCCAAGATAACGCAGTAGTTTTCTGGGCGAACACACGGAACACCGTTCACATAGCCTCCAAGATAACGCAGTAGTTTTCTGGGCGAACACACGGAACACCGTTCACATAGCCTCCAAGATAACGCAGTAGTTTTCTGGGCGAACACACGGAACACCGTTCACATAGCCTCCAAGATAACGCAGTAGTTTTCTGGGCGAACACACGGAACACCGTTCACATAGCCTCCAAGATAACGCAGTAGTTTTCTGGGCGAACACACGGAACACCGTTCACATAGCCTCCAAGATAACGCAGTAGTTTTCTGGGCGAACACACGGAACACCGTTCACATAGCCTCCAAGATAACGCAGTAGTTTTCTGGGCGAACACACGGAACACCGTTCACATAGCCTCCAAGATAACGCAGTAGTTTTCTGGGCGAACACACGGAACACCGTTCACATAGCCTCCAAGATAACGCAGTAGTTTTCTGGGAGAACACACGGAACACCGTTCACATAGCCTCCAAGATAACGCAGTAGCTACATGTCGGCAAACAATAGGACCGAATCAGACAGTGTGGATAAGAATAGGGGTCACCTCAACAAATGAAAGGAGTAATCTAAACTAAATTATGGGAATACCTTATGACAATGAAGGGTCATTAAAGCATATTTACAATTGACATACCAGATCATTATTTGATCACATTAAAGGGCCATATCAAACAACTTAGGGGAAATCTCAAAGAGCAATGTTAATGAGTAATATTGTAGCATTATTAGAAATTAAAAGGTAATCTAAAAATAATAAAATACGGATCAGCTGAAACAATTAAGGGGTAATCTCAAAACATGAAGTTAATGGTAGTCACAATCAACTAAAATGTTGATCTAACGATAACATGAACCTAAATGTTAAAAAATATGACTAAATTAAGGATTATATCAAACATAATTTAGAGAATTATGTTAAAAGGAGTCATTAAGAAGTACTTTGACAATGAACTAGCTTATCGTCTTAATAAATAAACGGATCACTTAAAAATAGACGTGTTTATTAAAAAGAATTGACTGATCGTCTCAACGCATTAAGGGATCATATCAAGGTAATACATGATAATCTTCCAATAAAGGGATTGTCACAAAAGGGAAATCAAAATGTCAAACTTTAAGGGTTATTCTCATAGAAAAATAAAGTATTCTGAAAACCATTATTTCACACACAAACGTAATTTTTCATTAAAAGAACTGAATTATTATGCTCTTTGCAGTGTGACATGATCGCCGAATGTTCCATTATGTTCCATAATTTGTCAAGTAATTGATTGTCAAGGTTGTTATTGTCAACGAAATTTGGAAGAGGACTTCCATTTGATGCGAAAGAATGTGCCCAAAGAACGCGTGTAATTTTTTGTCTAGAAGACCGCAGAATGCCAATTCCCTTTAACTGGTCCGCAACTGCTGCAAACTGGCAATTGCCATTGGGGGTCGTGTCAAAACGTACTGCGAACCAAGCTGATTGAAAATAAAGCCAGTCCATCTTCAATGTATGAATGTAGTATTTGCTATGTGTTGTTCTGTACTGTGTGTGACTCGAATATAATAGAATAGAATAGAACATTATAGAATATAACTTTAGTTCGGTCACAATACACATTTCTGAATATATTTACGTTGGATTACAAACAAACAATACTGCAACCGAGGAGATCCTCTGGAAACTCCAAGAGGCTTATGTCGAGGACCACCTGGACAATTACCATTATATCAATCAGGTTCCTTATACCATAACATTACAACGTAACATTAAAACAGTACATTCAACTGGAACAAGGTGAATGGTATATACATGAATAGGTGTTTGTTTTATAAATTAAATTGGTTGTCTGCTAAATAAATAAATAAATAAAGTTACATATTGAGACATGGTATAGTTTTGTTTACTAGATTAAAGGTTAAACATCAGTAATACATTGAATTAAAAAAAACTTAATCACTTATAATGCCATGAAAAGTTATGGTAGGTTATGATGAGTAGAATATAAGATAAGACATTTAAAGAGTTCAAAGATATTTAGACAGTAATAGCTCTTTTAGTTTCATTTTAAACTGATTTACGGATACAAGTTGCTGCAGAACATGATGTACGGCATTCATGAAAATTGGTCCTGAATAATTTATTGTAAATTTCTTAGTTTTTGTTCTTATTTGTTGGATGTAATATGCACTTTTGTTTCTTAGTAAGAATTTTTATAGGCAACAATAAATTGCTGAAAATTTGCTTTTCTAAAATTAACCCATAGCGCACACATATAAATATTACTGACATATACAGTAAACAGCTTATTCTTTACAGCAGTAGAACAAAATTGAAATTTTTGCCGTAATATGTTACTTTTGGCATAAAGAAGTCTCACTTTTGGCTTGAATGTCAGCCTATCCAATAAGTCATTACAAATGACATGCCCAATTTACAATAGGTGGCGAAGTTTAACTTATCTCCTCCTAATGTCATTTCCCTGGCAAGATTTGAATTTCTAGAATCAAAGTACATGACCAGGGATTTATCAGCATTATACTGAATGTCGTGCTCACACTCATACTAGTAACATATGTCAAATAAAGTTTGTATAACCTTGGCGGAAGGAGCGAATAGAAGTAGGTCATCAGCGTTTATAAGGTGATTAACGACCTTAGTACCCAGATTACAACCAATATATTTTGTGTGTAGTTGTACACTCAAATTGTCCATGTAAATATTAAAAAGTATAGGGCATAACCTTCCACCTTGCTTAACGCCGTTGCCCACTGAGAAGAAATCCGAGTAGGTAGATCCATATCGGATACATACACATTGGTTATTGAACTCATTGCTGAGTATGCTTAGAATATATTTCGGTACGTCTCGCTGTTTTAATTTCGTTAATAGCTTATGTCGATTGACTCGATCAAATGCTTTTGACGCATCCAGAAACGCACCATGCATAGCTGAACCATGTTTAGTGTAAAATCTTAATAATCCCTTAAATGTAAACACACACAGTTCCGTTCCGTGTGTTGGCTTAAATCCAAACTGATGAGGCGTAGTTTGCAAGTATGTTTCCATTCTGTTGAATATCGCAGTATTTATTATCTTGGAACATATGTTAGAAAGGCATATTGGCCTTTAATTTTATCATTTACCCGTCTATTTTTATCTTTAATAACCAGTACAATATGATACTCTGAGACTGATTTCGGAACATAACCATGCACCAGAGGTCACAAGGGTAGATAATAGCACCACAATTTGAGCATCGGCGAACTTGATGTGTTCTGCAGTAATACCATCCAGACCTGGTGACTTATCGCATGATAATTCATTAATAATTTCCATAATTTCAACTGCATCAACAGTAATTCCATTATTGTCATTGATGGAATCAAAGTGAACATTGTTACAGCGGCTATCCTTCACATCGTTAAATATATTTTCGTAGTGGTGCTTCCACATTGACCCAATATCGACACCACCATGTGTACCATCAATGTTTGTTGGTGGTTTAACTTTATTGTTCGTATGGTTCCTAATTTCCTTCCAGAACTGCCGATGATCTTTTTGACATATGTGCAATGGAATCAGCAATAAAAGTGTCTTTAACTTTTTTTAGATTTCTGACCGCATGCTTAAATTTGCTTCTGGTCAGTTTCATGACATTAAAAACATCACCTTGTCTAGGTTTTCTAACCTGTCTCCACAGCCAGTAGGCATCACGAGCTGCATTGTGCAATTCTTTCACACGGTCATTCCGTCCTGGTACAACATCATATTTAGAAGAACGTTTATGAGTTGACACAAGTGTTTGACCAGACCTCTTCAGAGTGGTTACGACAGAGTTATAAAGCTCGTCGATGTCATCATGGTGACTATGATTGTTACAATTAGGATTACTGCATTTAACACCGGGCAGAACATTCAGTTTAGACAGTTCGATGTACGTGCGATCTCAATACGAGTTAATATCATGTGGGTGTAAGGTGTCCCAATGTATAACTTGCTTAATTCATTAATGTTAGCACTACCACTAACATATGCTGGCACAATAGCACTGTCAATGGTGAACAACACAGGATGATGATCAGAATTAATACAGTCATAAAGTATCGACATTCTACTTTATGCAATCATTTGCATCAGCAGTGCTTATAACATGGTCTAGCCATGACGTAGTTCCCCAAGCAGAACTAACATATGTACATGTATCTGTCGGGAGAGTGTCCTGATCACATACATACAATGAATTCAGAATGAATGAAATCAAGAAAGACTTCTCCAAAAAATTATTTCTTAGAAATATCCGCATTAAAATCACCGACAATTGTTATACATAAGCTATTAGTATTACCAATGTAAATAGCAATTTTAGACATATAATCATTACGCCTGTCCCTGTTTTTTCACATTCGTACGGTAAGTATACATTTAATAAACAATACTCTTTATTGCCCCAACATATGTTTATGCCGCAAAGCCAGTCATAGCAATGATCCATTATGGTAATGTATTTATCAAGGGAGCATTTCTATAAAAATCCTACCCCACCATATGGCCTCCCTGATAAAATAGCACTTGAGGCGTCTACATGAGACACACCATACCCAGTATAACCATCATGGCTGGTGTTGAGTAAATGACAATCTTGTTTAGCAAGCATAAGCTGCTGTAGAAACAGAATATCAGAATTGATTAATAAATCATTTTAAAAAGGCATATAACATTTAAAGCCATTACAATTAAAAGATGCTAAGTTGATTTCCTTTATTAGTCCTTGGTGCTAAAACAATTTCTCAACTATACATCCACCGGCAAGTTTTTAGGGTTAAAGAACACAGATGCATCATTACATATATCATCGATCTTGAACGATGCATAACTCGCATGTCTAGTTTTTAGTTTTGTGCATTTTGCATCTAGATTGGGTACGGACTTAACATACAGAAACAGTTCATCCCCTATCACCGTGGGGTCAAGTCGCGAGATGAAAGCTGACAGGAATCGTCCTTCATTCACTCTCAGTTCAAGCCGCCCTTTCCTCGTGCCAATCACAGCCTTACTCCCTTTCTTTCGTATTTTCTTACACGACGCTAATTGGAAACCGTCGTCCTCAGTCGCTTTTCTGGGTTTCTTTCGGAGCGTCCGGCGCACGGCTTCCTGTAGCATTCGCAGCTCGCGGGAGAGTCTTAGCCGTCTCGGATCTACGTTGACGAACGGAAGTATCTCGAGTACTCAAGCTGACGTCGGTCAACACAGGTCTCGGTTCAGTGGTGGATACTGGTGTAGCACTGACCGACGGCAGATCAACACGAAGGGTCTGCCGATCTTCTACCGTGAGTTTTGTCTTCGGCAGAGGCCAGATCAGCGGATCTGAGTCCTTCGACTTCACGGCTGTCATACCACGTCGCAGGTCCACCATTTCTGCTCGCATCGCACGAAACTCAGACAGAACTCAGACATTTGTAATGAATAGTTACACTTTTAATTGGACTCCTTAAATTTGTTAAGAAGACCCTTTAATTTTTATGAGGTGGTCCCTCAGTTTCCTGAGACAACCAGGTCGTTAATTTGTTAATGCCTTCTTACATATTTTGTAACGATTGTTAGCGTTTTGAGAAGACCCATTCTTTTTTTTATGAGATGACCCCTTAATTTAATTAACTCTTTATTTCAATAAGACTACTTGGTTTTGTGTTGATATGATCAGTTAGTTCATTATTAACGTACACCTTAATGACTCCTTTTAACACTATTCTTTAAATTGTGTTTGCTATAATCCTTAAAATGTAGTCATATTATAATTTAAATTGTGTTTGCTATAATCCTTTACATTTAGTCATATTATAAGATACTTAGGTTCCCGTTATCGTTTAGATGATCCCATTATTTGATTGAGATTACCCTTAACATAATGTTTTGAGATTACCCCTTAATTGTTTTAGCTGATCCGCATTTTATTATTTTGAGATTACCCTTTCGTTTCTAATAATTGTTATAGTATCACTCATTAACATTGCATTTTGAGATTTCGCCTAAGTTGTCTGTATGTCAGTTGTAAATATGCTTTAACGTTCCTTAATTGTCTTAAGATAATTCCATAATTTAGTGTAGAGTACTCCTTTCATTTGTTGAGGTGACCCTTTTAATGACCACCCTTCTTCTTAGCCACACTGTCTGATTCAGTCCTATTGTTTGCCGACATGTAGTTACTGCGTTATCTGGCAGTTTATGTGAACGGGGTTCTGAGAATCCTTCTTAAGTATACATTAGTGATCGTTGACTAGCTGCCAACACGGCTAGCTGTTATAAGGGTGAAGATGAGGATGACGATGATAAGGAGGAGGAGGAAGTTAAGGTATCATTGTCGTTGTCCTCATCATCGAAATTATTATAACCGTCATCGTCATTATCTTCGTCATCATCTTCGTCATCCTCATCATAATCATCATCATCATCGTCGTCGTCATCATAGTCATAATAATCATAATCTTCATCACTAAGATGACGCCCTCTTTGTGTTCATCGTCGTCCTGATAATCAACGTAATCATTTATCATCCTCATTATCACCGTCTTCATCATCATTACTAACAATATGAACAACAACAACAACATCGTCATCATAATCACCATCATAACCAACATCATCATCATAAGCACACCCTCACCATCATCCATTCTTTTTATGAGATAACCCCTTAATTAATAATTTTTTTTCGAGAAGACCACATGATTTATTAGATGACCCCGCAGTGTGTGTATGTGTGTGTGTGTGTGTGTGTGTGTGCGTACGTGTGTGTGTGTATGTGTGTTTGTGTGTGTGTGTGTGTGTGTTTGTGTGTATGTGTGTGTGTGTGTGTGTGTGTGTGTGTGTGTGTGTGTGTGTTTGTGTGTTTGCGTGTGTGTGTGTGTGTTTGTGTGTGTGTGTGTGCGTGTGTGCGTTGATATGATCATTTAATTCATGATTAAACTACCTCTTAATAACACCTTTTGAATTATTACTTAAATTATGTTTGACCACATAATTCCTTATTATTAGTCATATTTTAAAAAATTTGGGTTTCCGTTATCTTTTAGATGAACCTTGACGTTAATTGTGATTACCCTTAACTTCCTTCATGTTTTGAGATTACTTCTTAATTGCTTCAGCTGATCTTACTAATGATATTATTAATGTTACCCTTTTGCTTCTAATAATGTTATAGTATCACTAATTAACATTGCATTTGGAGATTTCCCCTAAGTTGTTTGAGATGATCCCTTAATTGGCTAGAATGGCTAGCCGTTATAAGGGTAACACGAGGATAACGATGATGAGGAGGATTAGGTTATGGATGTCATTGTTGTCGTCATGATCATCGTAATAATTATTACTGTCATCATCATCATCGTCGTCATTATCTTATTCATAATCATCATCTTCATCACTAAGATGGCGTCTCCTTCATTATCTTCATATTCAACATATTTATCATCATACACATTGATAATCATCATTATCACCGTCTTCGTCATCATTACTAACATCATCATTATCAACATCGCCGTCATCATCATAACCATCATCATCATCGTTAGAATCATCAACATCATCTTCATCATCACTACTATCATCATCATCAAAATCTCCACCATAGTCGTCATCATAATTTTCATCGTTTTTATTACATTACTAGTCGTTATTACATTACTGGTCGATTATTACATTACTAGTTGTAACAAACGTGCGACCACTACGCACAGGTGAGAGCATTCTACCGCCTTATGTATAGTTACGTAGGACATCAATGGCAGGAATGCGTAAGCGATCGGAGACTCTGGCAGCGACGTAAACGAAGACACCGCACACGCAGTACAAAGTGAGCGATTCTGGCACCAACAACTGTATTTTCAATAATTTGCAACGTACTCACTTAAAACATACCGCAAAGCATGTCGGTCTGCAACCACTGCACAGCGGCATTGGCATTTTATTCTAGTTGTCACTGGTTAATATTAAATCAACCTTTACGCTGTACTGTAAATGTATTTAGATATTGAAAAAACCTATAACTAGTTTGATGGTGCATTGGTGTTAGAGGCTAGGCCCACCGCTTATAACTGTGGTTGGCGGCAGGAAGGGCATCCGGCTATAAAAACCTAAGCCAAACCCCAAAATATGGCTGGATTAAATAGAGTGAATGCCCGTGCAAAGGGCGTACCCTGTAAGCGAAGCGCGAGACCCCAGCCCAAACTCAGCGATAAATGGACAAGGGCTACCGTCTGAAGGACGAAGGCGGCTAAAGAAGTTACTCCAAACAGGAAGAAGAATGAGGAAGATTAAACTCGCAACACTGAATGTTGGGAACATGACAGGAAGAAGTGGAGAAGTAGTGCAATTGATGCTAAAGAAGAACCTGTAAGTATTGTGCGTACAGGAAACAAAATGGAAAGGGAGCAAAGCAAGGGAGATCGGTGCCGGATACAAATTGTACTACCATGGAGATAATGGGACGAAGAATGGACTAGGAATTGTACTATGTGAAGATCTGAAAGACAGAGTACTAACAGTGGAGCGACCGTACTATAGACCGTACTGAGAGTGAAACTAGAGATCGAAGGAGAAGTGTGGAATGTTATCAGTTGCTATGCACCACAAACTGAATGCACAAAAGAGGAACATGGGGAATTCTGGAAGCACATAGATGGTGAGTTGCAAGCTGTACCACGCTGCGAAGGAATGGTGGTGGCAGGAGACCTAAGTGGACATGTCGGAAGAGATCGGACAGGATATAATGACGTACACGGAGGACACGGAATAGGGGTCGCAAACGAGGAAGGCATAAAGATACTAGACTTTGCTACAGCATACCAGCTGAGGATACTGAATACAGTCTACAAGAAGAGAAGGAACCACCTTGTAACCTATAACAGCGGGGGACGAGAAACCCAAATTGACTACATCATGGTGAGGAAAGAGCATGCTAAGGAATCAAAGAACTGTAAAGTACTACCCGCAGAGGCCATCACCACACAACATAGGGTACTAGTTTCTGAACTGGAGTTGAGGAAAACAAGATAGAGGAGAGCAGTGGGAAGGAAACAGATCAGATAGTGAAAGCTAAAAGAGGAAGAAATGAGAGAGAACTTCAGAATAAATATAGTGGAGAGACTATCATATGAAGATGAAGTAACAACGGAGAACGTGGAAGAATGGTGGGAAGAAACTACGGAGCAGATCAGGAAGTGTGGGAAGGAAGTATGTGGGAGGTCAACGGGGAAGAAGAAGCCCGGAGTAGAAAGCTGGTGGTGGAATGTTGACACTGAGAATGCAGTTAACGAAAAAAAACAGACTGAAGATATGGAAACGAACAGGAGCAGAGCTAGACAGGGCAGAGTACAAGAGAGCGAAAGCAACGGCTAAGAAGGTGGTGGCAAAAGTGAGAGAAGAAGCAGTAGAGCGATTATACGACAACCTAGAAACTAGTGATGGTCAGAAGGACATATATAGAATAGCAGCAGCTAGGGACCGTGCAGGAAAGGACATAAGCCAGATACGTACAGTCAAAAGTGCAACGGGAGAAATATTGATGAAAGACGATGACATCAAAGAGAGATGGGACCAATACTTTAACTGGGTGATGAACGAAGAAAACCCGAGAGTAGAAACCGAGGAGACGGATGTGAATCAACGAATGGTAAGGAGTATCAGTGACGAAGAAACAGAGAAAGCACTCAGAGGAATAAAAGACTGTAGGAGCAGATGAAATACCAGCTGAAGCTTG
>CM034537.1:25453308-25460808 GCA_020002185.1 Paraescarpia echinospica | reverse complement strand
AGGAATTATCATAATGTCCGACTGCATGGTAACGCTGTGGGTAAATACTAATCATACGATAGTGTTGCATTTGTGGAACATCTATCATCATCCCCTTCAGTTACCTATGGTATTGCACTTGTTTGTCGACTCAAAATGAGTTGCACCACAGATGCACTTGATACGCTGTAGTACTGAATCAGTTGCGGGAGGATCCTTTTATATCATTACGATCAGATTATCAACTTGTCGCCATCTATGTGGCAGATGGTTGAAACATTCTGTGCGTCAGACAAGGTCGTGAGATCAGACGTTTACCGGCACATGAGTCTTATATGTTCTTTCTAAGTATTGTATAATAATAATAATAACATATAATGATAACGATATATCAACAATAACAATAACAATAATACAATAATAGTAATAAAAACAAGATAACTAATGTTGATAGTCAAAATTCTGGACAACCAAGTTCAATGGCGCAACAAGGCAAAAGAATTGGTCAATCTAAATCGATAAGCAGTATTCTTGTCATAAAAAGATGAATGAATGGATACACCATGGAACTCTGGTGGTAAGCAAGGTTATAAAGGTATGTCCTTAAAGTAGTAGACGCAGAGCTTCTTCTGTGCTGCCAAATGGAGAGTCCAGTTGTCCTCAAGAGTTGCACTTTGTCCACTAATGCATTGGGTTGTTGGCGCGACGTATGTCATAAAGTTTCGTTGCTGTTTCTTTAATGTCAGCAACTCTAGCTTCATTAAGAATGTCTAGTGTGCTGAGAATGGACAAGGTGGAGCTCGGGGAGGAACTAACCGTTGTTAAACGCTAGGAGCTAGTAGCGAATTGTATGTAAACTTAATATATATATATATATATATTACTTAGAAGGAGATATAGCCATGCTACCCCAATATATATATATATATATATATATATATATATATACAGTATATATATATATATATATATATATATATGTATATATATATATATGCTAACATTTGGGTAGCATGGCCATGGTAGCATATAACCATGCTACCCCAATGTAAATGTTAATGTATATATATATATATACATATATATATATATATGCTAATATTGGGGCAGCATGGCTGAGTGCTGATGTCTACTCGCCTTCTTTCTATGTTCATTCGCGTCCTTGAATCATTTGTCTTTCCCCTACCAGGTTACACGCGGCCGTGTAGACATATTATCCAACTTAACGCATACGCTCAAATCCAAAACGAGGCCAAATATTTTCAGATGTATTAACGTTACTAAGTAGTAGAACCACAAATGAAATTGAGAGCTTGTGAAAATACTTAAACATAGTCTGTACACAGTGTAATGTCCTGCGGTACAGATATAGTTTCATACTCGGATGTGTCCGTTTTGTCCGAATACGACCAAATTAGTTGGGCACGTCATGATGCGGACATCACACACAACATGGTGCATGCCACGATAACGAGAAGTGTTGTTCGCGTCATCACTGTTGTGTTTACTATAGGTTTAACATATTTCAGAACATAAGTAAATTATATTTCTTTTCAGTGAGATTTTATTAGTTTGACTGAGATGCTGATGTCAGTTGTGACAAAGTTGTACTACATTAGCAAAAAAGCCTACTTCTTGGTATCCCAGCCTCGTTTTCGATTTGAACGCATGCTTTAAGTGCTGCCACTGCGATACGGTTCTTAATTGGAGATGCATTAAAAACGCAAGTCTAGATATTTAGAGTGACTTCCTTACATGTGTGTTCATCGTGAAGGGTATATCGCCAAAACAAGATTTAAATTAAACGAATTGAGTGGCGAGTAAACCGAGCAGAGGGCGCCACCGTGAACGCGTTTAAGATTCAGATACTGTAATCGTGATAACTTATGCCGTTGGCTTCTTGTCACATAGGTGGGTGTAAGCTAGTATTTTACAACAACAACGCAGTGATGTCAGCCAGTATTTTAACTTGCTTGCTGATAATAATCTCGAATGACACAGTAAATTTATTTTGCACGTATAGGGTCTACCAACAAATGGCGATATGATAAAATGGGCGAAACGTACCTAGGCACCGCCTTTCGAATTACGATCAGCAGACGAGATACGTGTTATACTTCATAATTTATTAGTGATAAAATGACAGGGTCAATAGCGTCATTTGCACGGGATTGCTCTTACATATTCATGCATATTTGAAAATAGAACACTTTGGCGTAATTTGTAATGCACACGAGACATCCTGACAGTGCTAATGGTAATGTTAATGGATTCCGTATTATCTCGTCGAAACCAAAGCACTGATAAAATGGCAACAAGACAAATACCGTAACATGTTGAAGGTGCTAATCTTATTGTTTTTATACTACACTAATTTTTTGCATAAACTTTCGTTATTCTAAAATCTTGCCGCCCAAAGTTATAATACGTTTTAGTAATCAGCAATTTTTAAAAATAATTAGACCGTTGTCTGTTTACGAATATTAGTCTTTCCGAAGGGTCAAACAACAAACAACAGACAACATACCGTATGCTCATTCGTGCGTGCGTGTGTACGTACGTGCGTGCGTACGTGCGTGCGTGTGGTACTTCATTGCAGGTTTAACCACGGAGAGAGCGTGGCACGTTCTTGTAAAAGTGAATTATTTACTTCGTGTGATTCCTCCGCTCGATAACCTTTACTCTGGTTGTGTTGACTGCCTATTTATATATTACAATACATTACAATACAATACATATATAGTTTCAATAACCTTTATTTGTCCACAAAAGTTGGTAAAAAGTCACACTTTAACACATAAATATTAGTACATTTAAAGCTAGGTAAGTTTAGTGATGTACATATTCACATTCAAGATACATGTAGATCGCCGCTACGTACATACATATTACATACAGTGTCTACCACACTGTGCACAGTCATGTGCATATGCAAATTACTGGTTAAAATGTATCACATGTTGGTATGTATAACAGTTGAGTGTGGTCTACAATACCAAATAAAAATAACATCACTGATATTCTCAAATTATTCTTAAACTTAAACAAATAAACTGTGAAAACGATGGTTATGTACAAGAAACCGTATTGCTGTTGTATTTACTAGCAGCATAAAAACTTGTTAAGGTTACATTATATAAACACAAGGATAATACACCCATGTGGGTGTTATTTATATATGTTTGCGATTTTACACAACGGAATGAACAACGAAAATATAAAATAATTCCTCAGGAAATAAAAATAAATTCCTCAACCTTATAAATAACCAGCTAATTTTGAACGCCAATATCCAGTGATGTAACACGTGCGTCATAGAACCCTCTAGAGACATTTACCCGGACACTTAACACCTGCAACACATAAATTTAATGCAAGTACTGCCTTCACAGTGGGTCATTTTGCCATAAATACGGGCGTGACCAAAGCCGTTTATTATTGAGAGTGTTTGATTCTGAAGCTATCATATCATCACACAATTAAAATACATTTGGTTTCCATGCTAAACTGTAGACTGTGACGTCAGCAAACGCATATTTTCTCTGATTAGATGGATGCCGCGATAAATGGAGAACTGAATTTTTTATGGCACACAGGTGGCTGCCAAATTTGGTAGGTGCGCGCGCAACATCCTGGAGTGATGTCATATAAGTAGGCGTGACGGCTCGCCAACGTAAAGAAGTCTCGGATCCACAGTCAACATCCTTCATTCAACATGAGAGCTGCTTACTTCCTCGTCGTCGTGTTGGTGGCGTTGCTTGCGTTCGTCGTTGCACGAGACGACGGCGAAGAATGGACGGTTGACGCCAAAAGGTAGGCGTCAATTGGAAAATATTCAACGTTTTGTAACTTTTAGTTTAGTGTCTGAAAAGTAGTAGAATATTCTGAGCATGAATGGCCACCTGTCAAGACACCTGCCATTTACGACAGGATTACGATGTTTGTGTCATTTCCATGCAAGAAAACATTAGGAGGTAGGCGATGCTCCTGTTGGAGCCGAAGCAAACAACAGCCTACAACGAAGACAAAAACAACAGATGTCATTGAATTATTGGAAATGTAAAAGCCTACATACTGGGCACGGGGAGAGGATTGTAAAAGATAAAATAGGATATACTGTTTAAGTGCAATAATAAACGACAAAGACTCAGGATTAACAAGTAGTACTGACATGGATGAGTCAGTGCAGAGGAGTGAAGCTTTGAAGTGTAATCACATGCTTGAGTTTATAAGGAGAAATGCAACGTGTAAGGACACACATATATAATTAACCACTTTATAAAGCATTAGTTTAGTGCTATTTAGAATACTGTGTACAAAGAACTGGAGGCCACGTCGAAAAAACGAGAAAGAATACAGGGGAGAGACGATACAATTATTCCAGGACCTAGAGATTAAACCTATGTGGTTTAACAACCCCATAGTCATGGAGATTAGGAGGAAATCAAACATAAGTTATTACGATATTGAATGGATATCAAACAATAACTGCATCAATTAAGAAAAATAGGCGGTCCAGTGGAAATGAAATACAATAATAATGTTAGTTAAGGAGCATTTTATATGAGATTCAAATAAGTATTTATTGTCATAGAGGTCTGTAGTATAACTGAATGAATAATTTGAATTGTATGTTGTGGGCATGCTAGCAGGATGAATATTTTTAAAACAACACTGCTAAATATATGGCGTGTTAGACATAAATACAAATATTTGGACTCTCGATGCACTAAAGGCGCCTTTGTCCACTTGCCATATGTGGAGTGGGCTCTCAGTGGCAAGTTTGTTAAAATCTTGTTAAATGTTTGAAAAATTAAGGTCTCAAAGGGTCGCATTTGATAAATTATATATATATATATAATATATATATGTTATATAATATATGTAATCATAATACATATAATATATATATATAACATATTATATATATACTATACACATACTATATATAATATATATGTTTATATATATATATATACAAATACACATCTACTCAATAAAAAAATTATTAGTAAATGAAGGAAATGCATGAGGGGAACATTGTCAAAAAGGACGTCACCTTCTCATAGCAGGATATGAGACGTACTGTTAATGACACATGTTATGTTATCTTCGAGATTAAAACGCATCCGCTTACGACGACAATGCACGGTTGGCGACAGACGTTAACACGCCCACCATGTGTAGGCCTTTGTATTAGTGAACATAGACGATGTGCTGTGGTGGCGAAGCAGACAGAACGTGTTTATGATGTTCATTTGTTGACTCACAATAGTAAAACGAGATATGTCTCACATAGTAAAGGTAATTAAAGTAAAATTAGTATGCAAAAACACATTATCGGCACCCAGCAGATGACGAGTACAAGTAATACGAATAATTTTGCTTCAGGTTAGGATAAACAATATACATAAACAGATGCCTGTACAAATAAATTAAGTTAAAATGTAATAAATAATAATAAATATATATCTCTGACTCTCGTACCCGCACTCTCTATGTCTCTGTCTTGTCTCTGTCTGTCTCTCTCAGTCTCTGTCTGCTGTCTCTCTTTCTATATCTCTGTGTGTGTATATCTCTCTCTGTCTCCCTGTCTCTGGTTATCATCTATATATATATATATATATATACAAATATATATATATATACAAATGATAACCAGAGACAGGGAGACAGAGAGAGATATACAAATATATATACATCGAACACTTTTTGAAATGAACCTAGATTTGTGGACGAATGATGCTGTTAAACCTGGCACAGATGCTACGTCATCCTTCAGCTCATTATTATATACAACTACATAGAAATACTTACAACCGGAAAATATTTCAATCGTCTGCATGAAACATACGTATTACCCAACTATTATTTATATGACATCCGATTCCATGTGTTTAATATGCAACTTGAATAACTAACATATATATAAAACATATAGAAACAATAATATTATGTGTTATTGCCGAACACCGGTTGAAGAAGCCCGAGGTCTCTAGTACTGCTATTAATAATATATCATAGACGATCTGTGTTCTATACCAGAGAAATAACATCCACAAGATAGCCTAACACTATAAGTCGTTTTGTAAGAATACATTATGGGAACTGCTTTGAACGTTTTATATGTATATTCCGCGCACGCAGTGTATAGGAACAAATCATGGGAACTCTTTTGGCTGCCTTGGATGCATATAAAATGCACATATACAAAACTATGTTGTAGCGTCTATAATATTGCATAACAATTATTAGCACCTACACTTAATTAAGACAAACTTAATGTTTACATCGATGTGGTTAATAATTGTGTTGTGATTGTGGTTATCCCTTTGTTTATGTTATGATAATACAACAACATTATGATAATTGGGATGATATAACACCGACAATCATCAGCGTGTATATGCACATCGTGTATATAATAGTTGATTAACAGAAACAGAAGTTGTCTGTCTCTCATGCTCGTACTTGTCATACTTTTGCAGTCAGAAAATCGGCGAAGGCCAAAGTGAGTTATCTTTGCTTACTTCTTTAATAACACAAACACACACTCACACCACACACACGCACGCACGCACACACACACACACACACGCACAGACACACACACGTACACACACACACAAACACGCACACACACGACAGACAGACAGACATACATACTGACAGACGGACGGACGGACACACACACGCACCGCTAGCACGCACGCACACACACACACACACAGACAGACAGACTGACGGACACACACACACACCACACGCTCACACACACTCACACACAGACAGACATACAGACAGACTGACGGACACACACACACCACACGCACACGCTCACACACACATAGTTATTGTATAACAATTGCTGTTACATATGGTATACATATTTGTATTGTATTCGTCTGACCGACTAAATATACATACTCAATACATTTTCACGTGATTTATTAGTGCCTGCACAACACATGTTAGACTGACTACACTTCACTGGTCTTGCAGTAGTTATCGATATTTGATGACGACTTTGCCACGATGTTGTTCATTGTTAATGTAGACGATGATGACGAAGGTGGTCACGGGAAGCTGGGCCGCGTGCGTAGATCCACCTGTCCCGGTACGACCTTTAAACTTACACTAGCCGACAGAGCGGCCGTGATCCGCATACACAACGAATTACGCCGCGGCGAAGGAGCCTCCAACATGATGCAACTGGTACGAGTTAAACAGAGATTGTGCCATACGTGTACCTGAACACTGCACCCAATAGATGATGTTGAGATAAACAATATATGCATATCCATATATGTATCTTTTTTCTATGCTGGTTTCGTCCTCGATATAGCGGCCGCCCCTCTCTTCTCTGGGCGTGATGGCTGATACCAGGCACCAGGCGTTGACTCCTTTTCTGAAACGTCCTTTCTCCAATCTTACTTTCTTCCGCAAACATTCCCCCCAGTTCAATCACTCACATCTTCATTATGATAATTCAATATCGCATGACTTGTTGTTGATGTGATA
>CM034537.1:25328308-25448308 GCA_020002185.1 Paraescarpia echinospica | reverse complement strand
ACCACCAGATGTCCAATGCACCCAAGAAAACTCATTTCTGTGTGAAAACCACCTGGCGCAAGACAATTCTGTGCAGGCCACTTCCTACAGGTTCGATGATTATAATCATGATGGCTTTCCACCAAAGAGGCTGGGCAAACGTGATGACCGAGGTAACACCACGGCGTCGAGCATGCTCACACACAAACATCAATGTTAACAATATGCATGTGGCATCACTTGAACTCATGTCAATCATCGGAAGGAACATTGCTGATGACTTGCCGGGATGGTTGCCGCGGTGACGAGCTGCATCATGCATGACCATGCAGGCCGTGGTGCCCCAAACAGGAGGGATGTCTTCCAAAGAATGTCCAGCTGGCCTGTCGGTCACTTGGTTTCATGCTGACTAGTTTCTGGTATTCTACTGCTGACAGACCGTGTCTTTCTTCTCCGTGGAAGCGGATTTGTATGCGCCCCAACGTGCAGATTTCTTTGCCAGTGACATTTCTTCTTGGAATAGATTGGGTTGTCCTTGTACCAGGAGTTACTGAAGCAATTATTCCCATTCCGTGAAATGCTTCACTGCCGTCTAAGGTCCGGATGTTGTGGTCCACATTGTCTGCTGCATATTGAATAAATCCCAACGATGTTAAATCGAGTATGGTGGTCCCTTGTGTAAATGCCGCTTTCTTTTCAAACTTCTACATTTGATTATGTGGACAACATAATCCATGGCTGTTCAGTGTGTCTAAAGGAAACGCGATGCAAAATTATGATGGAATTGTACTCTCAACCCAACGCAACCAGAACGCTTGGACGGGTTGCCTGCATAATCGCCTGTCCAATAGATGCTATCTTTAGACGAACATGTTTCCCCAGAATTGTCCCTTCCATCAAACGCTTCAGACTTCCTGGCAGGAAGCTGATGCATTCCGCTTCAGATTCCATTTCATGGTAGGATGGATATGACTCAGTCGACGTTTTTACTGATTTGATATCATCCCGAATGAGTTTTATAGCAGTTTATATAATGCTTATTTTCTCCGTTTCAATGTCACCCGTTTCACATGTATGAAATTCCTGAAGGAAAGCGTCAGCGGTGCTTTTGAACGTGACTACATTTGCCTTTCCATTGATTTGAGTAATTATTATCCTGGTCTCAAAATATTCCTCGAGCTTTGCTCTCATATGAGTTTTCCCATATGGCTCACTTTCTGTGCCGGTCATAAACCAGATCATTGATAGTAATCTGCTCATCATCATTTTCTTCCAGAAATTTGACAACCTTGATGAATGCATTTGTTTTTTCTTCGTCATTTGGTCGTCCGATTTTCTTCTTCTTTGGAACACATACGTCGCTTTCACATTTCTTTGGGATGTCTTTCATTGTCCGAAAATTTATGCTGCATGATTGATGGTACATGGCATCTGCAGCAGGCAAATCATGCACATGTAACAGCCTTGCTTGCACGGAGTCGGACCATGCACCATGTCTTTCACGACATGTCGATAACACTTTATCTTTGAAGGCGATGGTTTGTATTGGAACAGTGTCAGATAGTTTTTTCTTCCTACCACACTTGGCTTCTTGGACACAGAAAACGCAGTTTTTGTCAAAGCTGAACTGTCCTTCTGCCGATCGTAGGACACACACATTAGTATCTATCCTCGCATTTGTATCCACTTTAGTTACTCGACGAATTTCACTATTATTACAGTAATTGAGTTTGCAATAGCGGTGGACTTGTTGTCCAGGTGCAGTGTTTATATTATCTTTCCTTTGTTCGCTGGCTTTATTAATCCTTTCACTCCCTTTTTACCAAGGGTAGCTTTTGCTGAATAACATATTGCACACTATTCTGTCAGGGTTACTTCAATCTCTAAAAAAATCAATGGCCAGACTTGATTTAATGCAGCTTGATATCCGATGATAACACGAATAGAACTGCTGCAGAGCACGGAACCCCAAAAAATGACTGCTCCCACTTTTGCGTAATAATCAAATTGTCATACCTTAGTTGTTAAGTCATATATTAACATTTTATGTAATTTTTGCTCACATAATTATGTATTATTGTTTCCGCATGTAGCATGTGTGTCAAACTATAAATTATCACCAACAAAACGGCTAATGTAATAAATTAGTCAAGTTTCGTCTGCATATATATTTGCGATGCGACTCGGCCGAACGACGCAAACCATTTATGGTAGCTCTTCTAGACGTTTTTCAAATGTTGCATGCGTGGACGATTTTAATATTTACAAATCAGTAGCATGCATGTTCTTATAAAATATAACATCAACATTTAATAACAGTGTATGACCAGTTTATCAATTTACCTCACCGAGAATAGGTACCTACGTGGATCCGGGGGCATCTCAACATTCAAAGGGATCATTTTGTGTTTCATTTATTTTCAAAATATTCACCTGGCTGATTCAATGCACATGATAATGTTTCTAACAGATCAGCGGATGTCAAATATGTAAGAAAACCAGGTAAGATGATATGTACATCTAAACAACAAGTAAGTGCAGTTGTGATGATTATGACGATTTAGGGTTTCTATATTTTTTGCATTTTTGGGGGGTTTGCCCTCATACGATTCATTTCTATTTTTGATATGTCATAGTGGACACATAACTGAGTATGTTCCATATAATATATTTTCTGTTGCAATTAGTAGCAGGTTGAGCCTTTTTTGGCCGTAAAATGACTGGACTATAAAAGAACAGCGATGATTAACCGACGTCGACGATGCTTCAGATTGTGAGGGCGAACAGAGTCAACGTGGGGTGTAGCATCGTCCACTGTCCCCTCGTGATGAACGGTAATGACAAATGGTACAATTCTGTCATCGTAGCGTGCGACTACAAGATCAGGTGCGTGATGACGACTAGACTGCGACGTATACAAATAAATGAAAGATGTCCATTATTACATGATATTATGTTATATATGTATATATATACATATATATATATATGTATATATATATATATATATATTATATATATACATACATACCTATATACATATATGTATATATATATATATATATATATATACTTCGGCGTATTTGCTAGATCTGCGCATTATGCATATTGCGCTTCGCAATCATCAGTTAGAACCGCAGATTGCGCGCCTGTCTTAAGATCGCGCACACATTTGCAGATTGCGCAATTGAGGCGCGTTTTCTTGATTCGCGTGGTCAGCATCAATCTGCGGATCTTTGAGTGTCCAAACTGCGAAATGCAACGCAATCTGCAAATTGTGCAGATTCAGAATATGCGCCCAACACACACACACACACACACACACACACACACACACACACACACACACACACACACACACACACACACACACACACACACACACACACACACACACACACAAGTTATATACACACACATTCATGCGTGCACACACATAATTACAAAAATGCCCAACATATGCTGTGGTCAAGAAACAATCCTGCATAAAATTGTTGCCGTTTTATACACGTTTGAACATGCTAGTGGTGTTTCTTTCAGAGACATTGAGAATCTCAGATCCCCGTATGTCAAGGGCGAACCCTGCAGCAAATGCGGTTTAATGGTGAAACGAGCATACAAATGCAAGCGGGGGCTATGCCGTAAGGATGTGGTTCAGTACTTCCTCTTTAACAAACGCAGTAGCGTTTCGTCTATTTGACAGTCGTATCTTTGTTTTACAGTACAGTAACTGTTCACCAGCGGATATTAATTTGCCAGTTAATCTGTCGGAGTCATCCGCCATCTTAATCCAACCGTTTCCAGCTATAAGTATGTATACGTAACATGGGTGGCTCAGGAGTAGTATTAACCAAGTTTGTATCTAGAAGGTTGAATCTACATATTTGTCATTAACATAATGTACACACAAAGTTAACATATAGTCAAGGTAGCATCAAAAGTATCCCCAGTGACACAAGGGGAATAAATTGTGACTTCTTAGCATCCCTAGTGACTAAAGTAGCACCACTAATTACTAACATAGCATCCTAATGACAAAAGTAGCACCACTAGTGACCAATATAGCATCTCTAGTGACCAAGGAGGTAGCATCCCAATTGATCCATCTCAAAAGTCCAAGGTAGGATCGCTAGTTAGTGATCAAAGTAGCATCTTCAATGACCAAGACTGTCACGAGCATCAACAATTTTGTCGTCGAGTACCAAGTGTAATAACCGAAGTATAAACTTACCTAGCAACTACGTTGAATTCATAGGAAGGAGCAAAACCCCATATTTATACAATTAAGTTTATATGTAAAATACCATCGTGGCATTCCTTTTCCGAGACCACCATCTGCGACAGAGGACCACTTGCTTAAACTGCAAACAAACCATTATATTAATTGACGCTGAAAAAAAAAGTATTTTGCAATATCTTGCTATACAAGGATTTGTATACAACACAATTATAATTATCTGCAAGTTAATTATGCAAGTCAGAAGATACTGTACAACGTCATATTTTCACTGAAAAGGTATAATAAGCGATGTAAGGCATATTGTTTAATGACTGGTAATAGCAATACTTATGGTGATGATAATAATGACAACGTTTATGATGATGATAATAATTATTATTATTTTTACTACTATTATTATTGTTGTTATTATTATTATTACTACTACTACTATTTGTATTTATTATTATTATTACTACTAATATTATTATTGTTATTATTATATTATTACTATTAATATTATTATTGTTGTTATTATTATTATTACTACTACTATTATTATTGTTGTTATTATTATTGTATTTATAATAAAAACAACAATTGTGTATGCACGTCTTCGCAATTTCTTTTTCCAGAGGACTGTAACCCAGACACTCGGACAGACTGCAGTAAGTGTTATCCTTTTAGACACTACGTTCTTTTATGGGGGTGATCTCTTTTGTTCGGAAAGTCCAAAACAAACGTAAATGTTTCACATTGGTTCATCCCCTCACCTACCTGGTGTGGGACAAACAGTTTTGATCGATCCAAATATTGCTTCAAAAACCATCACCAATAACCACTGATGCAATGGACGTTGTAATTGCCACTACTTATACCTGCGCCAATGAACAGAACCCGTGTTCTACAAGAAAGGTTTAATGCAAAGCTCCACAATTACAAACCTGGCACATGTGAACCGGCAAAGCCCCGGATGATGCCTGGGGGCAGACCACAAATATACAATAACAGAATACTGGCTCTGCCAATTTGTTTATTCCGGAAGATTCATCAGCGGTACCACATGCTTCCCGTTTCGCGCTGTCTCGTCGTGCTGTTTCTGATTTTGACATCGGAAGACGGGAAGTGTGTGTGCTGTTGGATATTTCTCACCGGAACGTTACCGGTTCAGCACGTATCCTGTAGTGTCGCGATATCTCGAAAACGAGAGGGGAGGGTGCTGTTGGAGATTTTAAGCGAAAGTCCGGGAGATTTGCCTTTATTCCGGGAGACAGGGAGATACACCAAAAATCAAGGAGACTCCCGGAAATTCTAGGAGAGTTGGCAGGTATATACCCATCATACTGCCCCCTTCTGATAGCCACATTGGCGTATCTGTGCATTACTATTTATTCCATTTAAAAAATGGCGCTATTGTAGCGACGTATTTCCCTCGCGATACGCGCAGACAAGCAAGCTACTCTCAACTCATAGTAATAGGATACACGTTTTTGGGCTTTGCAAACTTGTGTGGCCACCCGTCAGTGTTTACGTTAAACCACCTATCAATGTTATCTTAAATTTTGAAACCCGAACCTTCATTGATTCTTTAGTTTCTGTACGGCCATCATTGATAGTTTCGTGTACCGGTCTTTTGACATTGATTACGTAACATTGAACGAGTGTTCGCAATGCCAAGCGTGTTTTCTACGATTATTCCAACTGCCTTAGGCCGTCCTCAACTGTTCGGTGGAAGACTGACGTAATTTGGAACAATTGCAGAATATGCATTATATGCTTTGTAAGCATAGATACACACATACACACACACATACAAGCACACACACATACATACATAATACATACATACATACATACATACATACATACATACATACACACACACATACATACATTATATACATACATACATACATACATACATACATACATACATACAAACATGCATACATACATACATACATACATGCATACATACATACATACATACATACATACATACATACATATCCTAACCCTAATCTGCGCATGCACGCACGCACGCGTACTCACACGCACGCACACACGCACGCACACACGCACGCACCCACACACACAGACACACACGAACATACACACGCACACGCACTCGCACACACACACACACACACACACACACACACACACACACACACACACACACACACACACACACACACACACACACACACACACACACGCAAGCTCAATTATAGTTAGATGAGCGTTACTGCCTCTTTGTGCGTGCCTGACTAATCAACTGTCCTAAGAAATTTGATGATCTCGTTGTTTCAGCATGCAAAGTACTCAACTGCGCTCACGGCACCTACAGCGCCAGTAAATGCAAGTGTATATGTAAGACGGGCTACTGGGGACTGCTGTGTGACAGTAAGTTGTCTGCCACTGCTTGTGATACTGATTCCTGTGTAGCAGGCCGATAGTAGTTTCCAGCCGAAAATACGACCTAAATACGATCGAGCGACGAATAGGCGTTGCTTCTGCGGTGATCTGCAATAATAACACGTTTACTATTTACCTTTTAAATGTTATAATTAATAGCATAAACATAAATGTAATAACGCGTACAATTATTTGCACGAAAAATAACAAGAATAAGCAAATACAGAACATAAACCTCAGGGCCTACGCTTGTCACGGCAACTCAACTAAGGGTCTAGGTTCAGTGGGTCAGGTCAAATTGTTCACCGCGCTTTCGCGCGCACGCGCAGTAAGATATATACCTACACATGACACAGAATACTCCAGGGCTGTTACACCGGCCACAATATAGCAAGATTGGCAACAGTCAGTACCGATTTGCTTTGTGTCAGTCATTGGTGTTGGTAGGTCCTAAATGCTGGTAGGCCCTAAATTAAGAAAACATTTCGATCAGTATCTTTATATTCATTCAATATTTTTTAAATGCTCAATGTCGGTTCCTCTCTGGGAAACATGGCCTATGAATTGACAGAGCTGCACCTTTTCGAACTTTTAGAGACATTCTTACGCTATATTTGAAAAGTCTTTAAACTCATGTTTCCATTGGCAGCCATTTTGCAAATCCATCTTCATACATCGTATGCGGTATAATGAAATATGCGCACTAAAGCACTTACAGAGGAATCTATAATTTAAGTGTCCCGCATATTTAGATATGCCTCGTTTGAGTAAATTACAAATGTTCACGTGTTTGCGCGAAGAGTCGTTAAAATCCCATTTATCTGCCAGTGTTGCTGTTTTTTTTTATATACACTTGACAATGTTACGGCACCACACACGCACACGAACACGAACACGAATACGCACACACACGCATGCAAACACGCACCCACACACATACGCATACACGTATGCGCATGCACAAACACGTGTGCAAACATGCACGCACGCACGCACACACACAATTATTATCATCATGTTTGTGTGTGTGTGCGTGTGTTATGATAACCGTGTACTTGCACTCATGATTATGTGTAAATGTATTTGTATCGTACGTGTGTGCGTGCCTGTGAATTAATTGCAATGCCACTACCGTCTGGAAATAGGAATATGTTTGCAAACAAGCTTCTCCTGCTTACTGTGTTGCAGAGAAGTGCGATTGCCGAGACAGGACAAGTGATTGCGTCAATTACAAGAGCGAATGTCACGCGTCGGCGTTCTGGGAAACTTTCATGGCTGAGAATTGTGGTACAACTTGCCCTGAGTAAGTGGAGCAGGAGCTGGAACGTTGTATGTGTACCACTTCGAACGATCGTAGAACATTGTCGTTAACTAAGCATAAGGAAGTGTCCTACACGTGTCCGTTCTGAGACGTGATTAGCAATAAGGCAAGAATACACTGTGCATTATAATGTTTCTTTATACATTACTTCGTTCAATATTCTTTCATTTGTACGCTCGTCAGTTCTTTCGTCCGTCCGTCCGTCCGTCCGTTAGTTAGTTCATTCGTACGTTCGTCAAGTTCGTTCGTTCGTTCGTTCGTTCGTTAGTTAGTTCATTCGTACGTTCGCCAATTCGTTCATTCGTCCTTTATTTATTTAATGTGTACGTTCACCAGTTCATTCATTCGGTCGGTCAGTCGGTCGGTATTTCGGGTGGTCTGTCGGTCGGTCGGTCTGTCGGTCGGTCGGTCGGTCGGTCGGTCGGTCGGTCGGTCGTTTGTTAGTTCTTTTTTCGTTCGTTCGCTCGGTTGCTCGACCTGTCTGCCTGTCGGTACGTATGTCTGTCTGTCTGTCTGTCTGTCGGTCTGTCGGTATGTCGGTCTGTCAGTCTGTCGGTCTGTCGGTCTGTCTGACTGTCAGTCTGTCTGTTTATTGGTCTGTCGGTCTGTCGGTCTGTCGAGTGTGTCGGTCTGTTAGTCTATACAATAAAGCTTGTAACGTAAATATTATGAATAAACAATAAAACAATAACATAGACAACTAGATCAATAAAGCAGAACTAAGGGAATACCGTCAGATAACCATATCCCTAGCATGCTGTTACTCACACCGTGTTCTCTGTTGCTTCGTAGTCTCTGTCCAACGCATCCAGCGGGCGAGTGTGATTGAAGATGACGGATGAAGAAATGGCCAACACATTAATCACCCCAACTCCGCACTGGGTGACCGCGGTGTCAACAGAAGTGACTCTACAATAAAAAGGGACGTTATTTGTACGGCATTCAACAATTACTGACCAGACGTTCAACATCTTGCATAAATATGACCAATGGACACTGAACATCTTGCATGAATATAGCCAATGAACATTCTACATCTTGTATGTATATAGCCAATGAACATTGTATATCTTGCTTGAATATAGCCAATAAAATTAATTCATGATCTTGCATGAATGTAGTCAATGGACCATCAACATATTGCATGAATCTAACCAATGCACATACTAAATATTGCGCGAATATAACAATATATTGCATTAATGTGACCAACATTCAACGTGTTGTGTGATGATGTCCAATGGACATTCAACATATTGTGAAAATACAACGAGTAGGTTGCACACACCATTCGATGTACGAGTGCAGGCCTTACCGAGGCTGCATTTATCATTTATTGCAATAATGTTAAGTGAATGAATATATCGTCAGTAGTTATCATGAAGTCTACGTAATATAGAATGCACATCCGAAAGGAAGGCAAGAAATCTTCATTGCGCATCCGCAGTGACGTCCCATCCGGTGTAATTCCCCATGATACATAGCTGATGAATTAATCAGGACCATCCCGTGACACATTTGTGATAGATCCCTCCGCTAATAAACTCCAATAAATATTACCTCCAAACATAATTCGACCAAATCCATTTCCCGCTAACAATCTCAAAGAACTGCCTCCAAATAAGTCCCAGAAATCATTGCAATTAATGGAATGCAGTAAACAAATCTTCGAAATTATCAAGTGTATGCAAACAAGCAGAGATATGTCGAATTGTATTAGCACGCACGCACGCACGCACGCACGCACGCACGCACGCACGCACGAACGCACGCACGGATGCATGCACGCACCGATGAACAGATGCACGCACGCAAGGAGGCACACAAGCACATATTTTATACTGAACTCCCACCTCCCACCGCGTTCATAATACGTGTGGCTAACGTCTAGGCTTCTTTTCTAAGACGGTCTTCGTACCGGTTCAATGTTTGACTGCATGAATCTGACGATTTGTCTTCTCGCTTCAAAGTCGGGTATTGCAGTATTGTGCCTGGGGAAAACCGCACTAGATTTCCCCACAGGCGGCTATTATTACGTTTGTTGGATTTCCTGCAAAGGTTATCAAACAATTGTCTTTAAACTTTCACAGGATGTTAAACCTCTCCTGGCATAACTGCTGTGTGAAATTCGTGAAATTAATTTACCCTAATCTGATATCCCTTCATCTCTGCTAGAACCAGGCACGTGGACATCATAAATCCTAATGACACATACATCCACAGGCAGTCAATAACCGATTGGCTACTGATATAATTTCACAGCTCTGTTGCCACCCTGTACAAATAAACACAATTTGTACTCACTCAACGTTTGTATGGAGCGCAGTGGTGCAGTGGCTACAGATTCGGACTCTCGACCGAGAGAACACGGGTTCGAATCCTATGGTGCGGTATCGAACCGTAGCCAAGTTCGTTCACTCTACGTTGCTCCAGTTCACTCAGCTGTATGAACGAGTACCTGACTATAGAAAGTGGTGGATATTTGTATACGAATAGTCTTCGTGTATTAATTGCAGCGTCACTGGATGCTTCCCAGAGAAGTCGAGATGGTGTTCGAGTGAACAGTTCTTCCAGGAAACAAAGTGTAAAGCGCTTTGAACAGTTCTGAGGACTGTATACGGCGGTGTCAGTTTCCCAAGCAGTCAGCAATCGATGGTCATACCCCGGTCGCTAAGCCAGGGTTATGTAAGAGACACCATCACAGAGTTTCAGAGAGAAGCTGGACGGACGTATTGCTCCAGTATTTTCCCATGAAGTTTCATGTTTTGACAGAAAGAACAAAACAAATCAAGATATAAGGTGGGTGGATTGTACCAGGATTTAACTAACAGCATATTTGTGTAATTATCTCCCAATACTTGCATGTAAATAACATTTTAAGTTTCCCCGTGGGAAGGTCCGTTGGTTGGTATGTGTTGACAGTGTGAGCGGAATTCCCCCAGCACTTACATATGTTGTGTATTATGATAATTGATACACACGTTAAATTCGAGTTTTGGGATTAAGAAGCACTATCTACACAATTGCATGGTTCATAATCTAGTAATTAGCGCCAGTCTTTCATACCCAATTGGAGATCATTGTATTGATATGTTCCCTGCTGAGATCTTGGCACAGTAGGCTGTGTGATGTGTCTGCAGCAGTGACGGGTATCGCTATTCACTAGGGAGTAGGGACAGCATGTTGACTGCCAATGGATAGACGGACTGGACTGCCCATTGAGTTTAGCAGGGTAGTAATAAGTTTCTACCAAAGGGGTATTAACGCCCAGTGTAGTGGGTAACTTATATAATGATAGAATAGATTAGCAGAAGAGTGTTTTAATCAATTCTTTAAGTAATAAGTTGATTTATAATTATAATTGTTGTTAGCAATTACACTAGACAAGTCCAGCTTATATATGTTACACTTAGCAGGTATTATAACAGTAGAATGATGCTATTTTAGTGCATTTTAAAGGGAATCTCCGTTAGCATACATATAATGCTACAGTATTAGTCATTATTTGGTTTATTCAGTTATAACTGATAATTGGTTGTATATCAGTTAATGAGTCTTATTAGTTCGTGCATTGCTGTGCAGTATGATATTACACTTGCGTGTTTATTTACAGACAGTGCATGGTGTGATTGCACTGAGCAGTGCTCAGGCGCTGTGTTAAACTGTAGTTCCCAGTTGGGGTGAACATTGCTACCTTTAGTGTCATGGTATATTACTAATTCGTTAGAAACAATTAGTCTGACAGTAATACACAACTGTATTAGGGAATTAGACATGACTGAATAATGGACTCGTATTCTACATGGATGATGAGCCGTTACATGATGTTAATGAGTGTCTTGTATCAGTACTGATGCTGTATTGTGCATAGAGGGGTGCATCATATACATGTGTTTAATTGTAGAAGTATTACTAGCTGAGTATATACTTTATGGACATTTTTCACTGATTTGATACTGTATTAATGATACTTAGGATGCATTTGAATGTATTTCTAAATTTGGGAGCACAGTTTTAAACTAATATAGACCTATGTGTTACCGATAGTAAGTCCGTCAAGGAGTATTGCCGTTTGGATATCCAGTTACAAATATCAGATATGCTAGCCTGCTATTTGATATATTAGATGATCTATATGCAATTTAACTGTATCAGTGTTATTCAAGGAATATTATGTTTAATGCTTTACTGGCGAATCTGCGTTTAATTTCAAGATAATTAGCCAGGAGGAACCTGTCGGTTCTCGAGTACTAATTGTTTACAATTTACAACGTGTCAATTTCCTAGAAAGTAAGTTAGGAACCTGCCTGTCCTGGCTACGCTTCAATCAATTATAATGGTAAGGTTTAGCCAATCATTGTAACGTATTATTCGACTACTGAAATTATATGAAAGTTACTAAATAAGTTTTGACGTCTTCATAACCAGTTTCTGGCCGTGGCCGCTGGCCGCATTCACTCAACGTTGCGAACTACTACTGGAAATTGAAGAACAAAGTAGCATACCGTTTGCAACAGTTTTCAATGTGTCATTAGAAGAGGGAGTGGTTCCTTTAGAATGGAAAGAAGCAACCATTATACCGTTATTTAAAAAAATTCCAGAAACAAGTCAGAGAACTACAGACCAGTGAGTTTAACGTCAGTGATTTGCAAGTTATTAGAAAGACTAATTAAAGATCAGATGGTTGATTTTCTTGTTAACACAACTTGTTAAACCCATCTCAACATGGGTTTCTAAAAGTGAGGTCATGCTTAACAAATATGTTTTTTTGGAAGATATCACTAAGTGGGTAGACGAGGGATCACCAGTAGATATCATCTACTTACATTTTCAAAAAGCTTTCGACAAAGTGCCACATCAAAGATTACTGCTTAAACTAAAAGCCCATGGCGTAGGAAATGGTTTACTTAACTGAATAGAAAAATAGCTAATTGACAGAAGACAACGGGTAGTAGTTGATGGGGAGGCTTCAAACTGGAAATCAGTTTTGAGTGGGGTACCAAAGGGATCAGTACTGGGACCTATATTATTCTTAATATATATCAACGATTTGGACGATGATATAACAAGGAAAAGTGTTGAAATTTGCAGATGATACAACTTAGTTACGAAATACGCCTAAAATAATGTGGTTTAACAACACCAGATACCAAGAGATTTAGAGGAGATCAGATATAAGTGTTTAAAACATTGAATGGTTATGAAAATATTGATAGAAATATTTTTTTCTCAGTTAAAAAGATAGAAGGACCAGAGGACATGAAGTTACATTAGTAAAGGAGCAGTGTAGATTAGATATAAGAAAATTCTCATTCTCACAAAGGACTGTAAATGAATGGAACAGATTATCGCCTGACTGCGTTGATGCTAGTAGCGTGAATATGTTTAAAATAAAATTGATACATACCTTAAAAGGGCGGGATACAGGTAGATAAAAAAGACTCTCAATACGCCAAAAGGCTTCCTTGTCCACCTGCCATCTTGAGTTAATTTTCCGGATGGCAATCTTATTAAATCTAAAGACACCTGCCTGCATTGAAAAAACCTCTACTTTGCCATGAGTAACGTATATCCACAGAAATTCAGAGCCATGCATTAATTACTGTTCTGAAAGTTATATGATTTCTACTCACAGTGCCCCCCTTGCGTTTAGTCATTTGACCACGAACAAATCTAATTTCACAAATATAGTGCAATAAAAAAATCTCCAATATGTTATGCTGTCTTTTTGTTACAAATTCTTGAACATTTGTTTTTCTTAAGAGAACATATGTGCATAATGGAACTTCGCAACTTCACAAATTATAGCCAATGTGAAAACAATAAGTTTATTGGTGCAACGTTTGGGTAAACAATAAATGTTACATCGAACACTAACACATCATCCTGGTTTCACCTCGCGCGCAGGAACACGTGAACTGTTTCCTAAATGGTCTGCCGCAAGCTCCACCCACACTGATAGAAACCCCACATCCGAAATATTCCAACGAGAGAGGGTTGTAAATCACTATTCAAATATATCTGGTGGTATTGTTCCAGTGACGAATCTTGATGTGGTATGGGCTCGCCAGGGACTCGCTGGTGTTTATACCCGTAGCGCCATCTGCCGGACAGGCAGCACGCCAAGCGCACTAACAGGGGGCGTCTTTGCGATTCATTTATACAAAACTAACAGGCGCTTTTAAGCCACGCCCAGCGCGCTCGTGATTGGTTGCTACGGCAAAGAGCGTTTGACACATGTATGTGTCACGCGCGTTTCATTTTGTATTTGGTGGGAAGGCGTCAGGGCTTGTTATATGTTAGCAACGGGCTATACGTACACAGACTAATTTTTACCAACAGGTAGGGAGAACTATACGTACACAAACTAATTATATACTGTTATCTTAACACATTGTAAACACGAAGCAAATTGGGTCAATGTGGAACAGCAATTACCTTTGCATTTATATAATAAAATTCTAGAACATGCACAAAACTAATTTGACTTTAATAGAGCTGGCATATTAGGGAAGACTATTCTCAATACAGTAATGTAATTTCAAGCTTTATTATGAATATTTGCGATCGGATGGGTGTAAAATTATTAGAATGTTGTTCATTTGGAAGAAGGATATATGTGGAAATATTTATAAATGCTAGTTTTTCATAATTGCAAAGACGCTAACAGTGGGCGTCTTTGCGATTCACTTATGAAAAACTAACAGGCGCTTTTGAGCCACGCCCAGCGCGCTCATGATTGGCCGCTAGGTCCAGGAGCGTTTGACGCATGTGTCACGCGCGTTTCATTTTGTTTTTCGCGGGGAGACGTCAGGGCATGTTATATTTTAGCAAGGGGCTATACGTACACAGACTAATTTTACGAACAGGTAGGCAGGGCTATACGTACATGAACTAATTTTACGAACATGTAGGCAGGGCCCTACGTATACGTACGTTCATCCAGATTATATTATTTAGCGATACGTTTAGACTGATACTAATTCACTTATGAAAAACTAACAGGAGCTTTTAAGCCACGTCCCATTTGCTGATCATTGGTACTTCTAAAAATAAAAACGAATGCGCAGCGCGCATAATACGTTTGTTTTTCGTTGGGCCCTATTTGCGAAGTGGAAATAATTTAGAAATGTCTTAAATATTAAGAACATAGTCTGATAAAAAATTATGAACATCACACACTGACACCGCATCACAAACCGACACCGACACCGCATCACACACTAACACAGCACCACATACCAACACCGCACCACACACTGACACAGTACCACACACTGACACAGCACCACACACTTACACAGCACCACACACTGACACAGCACCACACACCGACATCACTTCTCCAGATAGCATTGTACAAGAAATCATCATGACAGCACATGCCATCTGACAACACATACTTGAAATGATGACCATATGCCCTCCACCAAATACTCTCCTCGATGTAATGCAGAAATATAGGCGGCGTGTGCAAGAAGCAAGTCGAACAACTAGTCCGACAGTTAGCTTCTTGCATGGGGCCACCACGAGCATCACGCGCAGGTTGAAACATAATTATTCTTGTAATTCATCTCACAACTTCTGGGAAACAGCCTATTCAAGTGGTGTACGAAAAAAACAAATGGGCTGTAACAAACAACAGTTTGTATGATATTTATAATCTTACAGGAATGGAGTATGTGTACCAGTTTCCTGAGGATATAGGCGTCATAGCCAATTGTCAACGATTACTTACTATTGAGTTATAACGCCATGTATGTATCATCATTATGGCATTGTTTCAGAGGCGCAAATCCAGTGTAGCCACTTCCCGATTGGGGATTGGGGCGTTGGGGCGAGGAAGTCGGAGGGTTGCCATGAGTTCTACCTGTCAATTTCACTGTGGAACATGGCTTCACAAAGGAGTCAAAAAGAAGACGTGCTGCCCCACACAACATGTAGAGACCAACATGTCTCTTGGCACAAAACATAAAAACATTTACATCCACAACAACACTGCACACCAACATTGCACCGTAGAATTATTACCAACAAGACACTCACCAATTGGTAACATTATCAGTCAATACTATTACTTATATGTATGTCCATTGTAGAAGTTACCGGGATATAGACTTACCAATGTTATTAGGGAATAAAACATAGGGGCCTAATAAGTGAAAACATGGCTCCATGAAAACGGACTCGTGATGAACGACACCAAATCCGAAGCCAAATGTCATCCGTTCGCCAAGTCTGCGTACTCCTATATCGTTAAGCCGCGTCAACATATGTGGCCAGTTCGTTGACACCTCCTCCGTTATCCGGGATCTCGGATTCGTCATTGACACTGATCTATCGATGGCGTCACAAGAGCGAACGTATGTCGCAACGCCTATTATCACCTGTCACAAATTGCAAAGATACGAGATTCTGTTACCACCAGTGCATGTAAGAGTCTGGTCCACGGACTAGTGACATCGCGACTTAACTATGGTAATGCGATGCTTTTCGGAATAAACGATCGTCACCTGCACCGTCTGGAAATGGTTAAGCGGTCTGCGGCTCGAATTGTTATGCAGATTCGGCGGGGCGATAGGCAGTCCATGATGAAATACTGCGAAAATTACACTGGTTGCCTGTTAGGAGGCGTATTGAGTTTAATATAGGCCTACTCGTCCTTGTGCACAGGGTATTATACGATGGTACGCCTGAGTACCTTGCGGCACCATTACACCAATATACACCACGCCGTTCCCTACGCTCTGCAAGCGGGTTACTCTTGCAAGTTCCTAGAGTGAACTTAGAACGTTTCAGCCGCCGTGCATTTGCTTGTGTTGGCCCCACTCTGTGGAACAAACTTCCCATGAACATGCGCAACAACGGCAATCTCCCTCAATTTAAGAAACAACTAAAGACACTGTTCTTCTCCACTTAATGGGTTTATATGACTGACATTGGACTTTAACACACATATTACATATTATCTTATTTATTATCATTGTAGTATTCACGGTATTAGTGTTTTTTATATTTCACACATTTAATATTACTTTTAACGAATGCAGTTTAATTAGTAAATATATATTTAAAATAATTTACACAGAGAAACATTCTACAGTTTTAACATGTTTTATAGCCTATCGTTATTATTATTTTATTATTTACCTGGACTAATTATAATTTTAAGCTATTTAGTATTTTAATGCTTGTACAAAGTCCCGGAGTTGACGGTGTCAAAATATAGGTTTATTATTATTATTATTATTCTCCTCTCCTTGTCACGTTTGAAAATATTGTAACGTGTGTAGGTACGTTGTTGTGTACTATAACACCTGAAGACATGTAGGTTTGTTGTAAAGTATTTCATGTTACAAATGGTGTAAGGCAAGGTGGAATACTTTTTCCATATACGTTTAATGTTTATATCAATTATTAATTAAGTAATGCACTATCAAAATGTTGCACTGTCTGCATTATAGGTGAAGTGACTATTAATCACGTAATGTATGCAGATGACCTGGTGATGTTCTACCCCTCCAGTGTAAGCATGGGGAGTTGTTATAAGTTTGTGAAAGTTATGATCACCTATGCATTATGTGCAGGTATGGTGGAATGATATGAAAACAACTGTTAATACATGGTTGTGTCCTGTTGATTTGTTTGTTTTTAAATCATGAAGTAATTTGATAACTCCTTTTGTTGTGATGGTGATGTGTTTTAAACTAGTAATCTAATCACATGTCTATGTATACATTGATGAATGTTGCATGTGCATACATGTATATATAATTATGTCGTCATATTTTGCACATTCCTTTAACAATAAGAGTAAAATTATTTTGTCCGTGTGACAGTCACACAAAATATAACGTAGATTATGCACATTAATTGAAATGTATACATTCCTTTATATAGTTGGTTTGATGCTAGTAATGAAACAAAGACGCTGTAGGCATAGTTACTTATACACTTCCCAAGTATGCAATCCACATACACTGCATTAATTCATGTATATTTAATGCATACCATACTTTTCTTTTCAAATAATTTAAATTCCTGTAATTATATAATGCATATGCACTGTGATCATGTAATATAATTGGCGTATGTTTAATACACACTGTGCACACATTTTCAAATGTTTTATTAAATAAATGGGATTGCCATTATGCACCATTGCTGAGACTCTTACTTTACGAACTGAGCAAAGTGCAGCCTAATTACCATGTGATATTTGCATATTTAATTATAGCTAAGTATGCATGTGTACGTTTCTGAATGTCTGCGTGGGCACACGGATGTAAGCAAAAGCCCAGTGGAGTCGTGCTCAGCAGTAAACATGCCAAATGGGTACGTGAGTGAACGAATATATCATAATTCTTGCAGGATTTTATTCAGTATACATTATGTTATACATAGATCTACAAGAACACTTTTTTTTTTTGGATAAAATATTTTAAACAAACTTTAAACAAATCTCAATTATTTTAGCACCAGATATGTGTTTTGTCAGTTTGTATATTATTTGTGCTGAATACAACTTACAACACATTAGTTGGCTAGCACGTATAAATATTTCCACATATATCGTCCTTCCAAATGAACAACATTCTAATAATGTTATACCCATCCCATCGTAAATATTCACAATAAAGCTTGAAGTCCGCGATTTGCGTATGTTCTAGAATTTTATTATATAAATGCAAAGGTAATTGTTGTTCCACACTGCACCTGTTTGCTTCGTGTTTACAATGTGTTAAGATAATAGTATGACACGACACTGTCCTAATCAGTATCAGTCTAAATTTAACGCTAAATAATATAGTGTGGATGAACGTACGTGTACGAAGGGCTCTGCCTACCTGTTCGTAAAATGTATTTGTTTGTGTACGTATAGCCCTGCCTACCTGTTCGTAAAATTTGTCTGTGTACATATAACCCCTTGCTAACATATAACAAGCCCTAACGTCTCCCCGCGAATAACAAAATGGACCGCGCGCGACACATGTGTCCAATGCTCCTTGCCCTAGCGGCCAATCACGAGCGCGCTGGGGCGTGGCTTAAAAGCGCCTGTTAGTTTTTCATAAGTGTATCGCAAAGACGCTAACAGGGGACGCAAGTGATTCTCGTTTCCGGTCCGTTTTGATGCGATAGTTAACGACATCATACACTTCCGGACCCCACCTCGTTGTCCGGAATTGTCGCTCATTCGATTACAGGCATGGCGTTTTCATTGCAATTTTGGGTAAACTACACCCCACGGAATGTTAAATTTCAAGGAAAATCAATAGGTTCAGTAGACTGCAGCCGGATGCCGAGTTTCTCATACAACGAATGCAAGCGTCGATGAAAGACAAAAGTTACAAGTTAATGGTGTGTCGCCTGTGAAATGGTATCCGCTCACGGCCGGCCTCCGCTCACTCGATCGGTTGTCACGCAGCACTCGTCAGTAAACAGGGACAATTGCAAGTTGTAAATTGTAATCGTCATTGTTAATTATTTTAAACTTCTTTATTACAGAAGTCCAATTATTAATTATTTATATTTTGGTTATTTATAGTTTTATTTACTTGCACAACTGTACTTAATGTTAATCCAACGTTTGTGTATTTATTATACATTTGTTTCTGTCTGAGTGAGACAAATAATAATTGTATTACTATTATGGAATATGTTCCCTTAAATCCCCATTTGTAAAGATGCACTATATCCATAAATCACGTACATTGGACAAATATATATAGTTAATAATAATATGATAACTTCTATTGCACCTAAATCCTTGGAAACCAAGCTCAAAACAAAAGGATTGGTCAATCTCAAATAAATAAAAAAATGTTGTCAACAGATGAGTCAAGGCGCTAAATGGTGTTTACGATTGTTCACATACAATTGTGCCTTTGGTCACTGTAGACTTTATAATGGCAACCATTTCACGTGCCAAGACTGACAATGACACAGTTTCGTCGTTCCGATATAACCATTATTCAAAGTCAAAATTACTGCGATATGCAAACCCTGCATTAAAATCGCTGTATCTCACAAGACCAATAATACTCATCCACTTATATGGGTGTGCATTTTAACGAAGAAAATTAACCAGAAGTCATACCAAACGAAATAGCACAAACGTCAAAGACAAAGCCACAGTATGTTTTTATCATGCATTGCAAAACTTTTCTTCCGATAAGTGTGTTGTGTCACCTGTGTATTATGTATTTGGAATTAAATTGAGAGTGGTCTATACTTTTTATTAAATAATTCTTAATTATTTAAATTATACATGTACTTATTAAATATAAGTTTAAAGTCTAATGAGCCAATGTGTTAGGCAGAATGAGTATGTGGGCCAAACTCATAGCTCAAAGTGGTAACTTGGGAAATGGCATTTTTGCAATAAATATTTGTTTGATTACTGCTCCTACATTGTTTTCATACTCAGATCAGCATTATTTGTGGTGGCCAACACTGTTACACTGTATAATATTTTATTCATCTCATTTTACTATAGAGGCCAGTATTTTTTACCAACATTCATTTCGATTTGTTACATGATGTGTCATATGGTGTTTGCAATAGTTCTACTAACATGTTCTACTTATGTGTGTGATTTAATATCAATTATCAGTACAATAAGTATTTGCTTTCCTTAATTCATACACATTGCGAGTATAACATTATATAATGTTCTTCTCTTGTTTTTCTTATTACGCTATTATATATGATAAGTTGCTATGAGAAATCAGTGCAAACATAATATGTATACTGTGCTGTATGTGTGTATGTATGTACGTATATATATATATATATATAATTAATATATAATTATATATATATATATATTTCTCCCCAAACCACAACATTGATGATACTTCACACTTACACTGTTATTTTTAGCTCGGGTGTAGACAAGACCAGTGCGACTTAAACCCTAGTTTGCTGTGGCAGGTCGCAAATGACAGTTTTGTACAGCTACAGAACAATGGGCAAATATATACTGTATATATATATATATATATAATTATATATATATATATATATATATATATATATATATATATATATAGACTTATTATTTTCTGTTCTCGAGGCTGTATAACACATCACATATACGAGATAATGCATAGGCAAGTTCTATTAACACAATGATCAAGCTAAGGCGTTCCAACAGTGTCGAGGTGTTCTCCTCCATAGCAACACGAATAGTAACCACGGAAGCGATGCACACATCAAAATATTATAACCATCAGCTAACATCACTCTGATGCGCAATATGTGCAGCGCTGTGATGTACTAGATCTTGTTTATGCATTCACAGGGAGGTCGACACACGAATTATATTAAAAGCAAACAGGTGTTCACCAAAGAAATAACGGTAAAACACAAAGGCAGCACTCATTAAGCACAGGAAGTGGGGTGCATACATTGCTGGTCACAGCTTGGACCAAATCGTAATTACTGTGGTCTAGTTCCCACCTAAAATAAACAAGGATGTCAACTATGGGTACGACACGTGCATCCCTTCCAGGAATTATGATAACAACTTCTGCGATGCAGTTGCAGGAAGAGCGGCAGTGGATAGTGCAACTACCTCAAATGTACTGCATATGCGGCTGTGGGGAAATGTGCGACAACCTGATAAATGAAAACGTCAATATTAATAATGCAGAGTAGGACACACATAAACACAATCACTGTTTTAATGACCACGACCATGCATGCACTCATCCAGTGAACTGTAATAGTATCACATTGGTGCTCATTCAAAGCTCAAGCAAACCTTTAACATTATCTGGAGTTATTTTTATTATTATTCAGACGGCTAGTAAGCTGAAACACGCACGTGATTAAATTTATGATGGCATAGCACACCATAGTCTCGTAACTGATGGTATACGTAACAATGAATTGAGGCCGTTTTGAAAAATTGCGGCAATTTCTCTTATAGGAAAGGCATCTTCCTTTAGCGATGCTGAAAATCTAGGGGGAAAATGTGATGACTATCAAATGATATGAAATTACCCTGGCGCTTCTGGTAGATACTTTATTATTAACATTTTGTTATCAACACTGTTGCTTTGACGTCATGAATACATTAAAAGGATATGCGGTTTGTTTTGTCGGGTAGAAAGCACTGACTTCAGGCACTCGACACAGAAAAGTTGTGTGTTTATTTTCGCGCTCTATCAATTTAAACCACAATGCCGTCAGGTTGTGGCATGTTGTTGGAAATATAATTCGCTGGTAAAATGGTGTACCGTTCAATTTGAGCGAATAAAATTTAAATGGTGAAAAAAGAGTGAAATGGATCTAACATATCTATTGCATGAACTGGATGCCCAACGAACACGCAATGCATCCAACAGTCAGTTCTACACTGGTTTAAAAGCGTGTTAGGTTTTCAAATGCAATTATAATCATAGCACTGTTTTTGATGGTAAAATTAGAAATTGTTTTTCGTTAAAACACGCGTTGGCGTTTTAGGTATTACGAAGCACAATAATGTTCATACAGTTTTATCAACATGTGTTTACATTTAATGTTTCGCCTCAAACATAAAAAAGCAAAGTAAAACGCCACGCTTATGGTGCATGCTGAACGGCAGGGGCGGTATCACGAAATAGATAACTGCCACATTATATTTAGAAACTGTTTTTTGTTAAAACACGCGTGGGCATTTTAAGTATTACAACAGGTTCGAATAAGAGATGACGTTGTCTTCGAACGGGTATATTGTAACCGGCCAATTGTCTGATGTGTACTCGCTTGACCAGTGTCCACTGTTCGTCATTGTAATGCAGTGACGCTAATCGCATTATTGTTAACAGCGTGTATATGCGTCACGCACTGCATATATTACACACACGTGAACCTTTAAAACCAGAATACTAGCGCAGGTAAAAGCAGGCAGTGTTACTGCGGCACATACTGATGGAATCACACACTATAAAACATTATCAGTTGTTAATGATGATTTGGATGACCGATTTGCGACGCATATCTAACTACCGCTTAACATTGTGACGTCATATACTCTATGACTATCTTGATTCAGACTACAGTATAGGCTTTCAAATGTTTATTTCCTAATACTAAGCTACAGGAATCACAATACTGTGACGATGTATCGTAATATACTTCAACTTCGACGCCTCATCAACCCATTCCACCTGTCCAAGTTGTACGGAGCTGGGACATCGTATCCACATACTAACATACTTTGCCCATATTGCCTAAACGAGGCGCCATCAAGGTAATATATTTGTTCAGTAACACTTGCCATTACTTCGTCTCTCTTCCCAACCATCAAACTATTTCTAAATCACAACCACAACTGCCCAATGCCATTGTGCGCTCGGCAGCAAGAGGATTCGAACCCGGAATCTCTCCAGTGAATATGTGATGTTCTAAACACTACATCATCGCCCTCTACAATAAGTCCTACTAGAATAATATGAGAGTGTGTGTTTCCGGTTATTCAACTGACCTTGTTAAACATAACTGACTCTTAAAGTTCTTTTATGACATGGCAAGGAAAATGCATAATTTGTTTGCGATAACACTTCTTTGTCACTCGACCCAATATATAGCTGAATGACTTCTAGAAATATATTTTCTTCATATGTCGGTCTAACGAAAATATAAGTAACGTTTTCGTAGTTTAGTGCAAATACTCAAAGTATTCCTAGCTCAAAACTATTTTCATCATGAACATAATAATGCCTCCTGACCCGAAACAATTTTCATAATAAACATTATAAAAGAGAACACGTCTATCCTATCTAATTTCACCAATATTTGAAAGTATGTAACAGGAAACAAATATTATTATGCTAGGCCTAATAGTATTGCTACTTAACAAAAACACCACGACGCAATGTAAAATCGGTTCATCTGATGTATGAATAAATTCGGCTGTCATCAATCACTTGTCAGCACAATTTTATGCGATTGTTTTGTATGCGCGGGAAAAACAACGATACCATATGTCCGATCATAGTACGCATATATTTAATGAATGGCCCTGCCAGCAAAGAACTACGTCATACCATCAACAATGCGTTTGCATTTAACAACAAATAGAATAAAGCTAACATCAGAATGCAACAATTGTTTGGTCTTTGAACAGCAAACAAAATTTGTTTGCTGTTTAATATTTAATGTTAGTATGTTGTAAGCAATGCATGTATTAGCTACCGATATATAATTTAGACATAGCTAATAAGATACGGTACCTGTACAACATAATATTACTATTCTCTTAGTAATTTAGTATCCCTTTTCCAGCACATCACTATTCATTTTACCTACATTTTACATTTTAAAATGTGTGCTGTATTTTGTAATTATGATATTCGTACCTTGCGTTGTTGGAAAGGGACTGCTGGTTGACTGTTTGATTGGTTGATTGATTGAACGAACACGATCGAGCACGGCATTTGTATCTTCCCACGACACACCCTCTGGGGGAATGTATTTGTGTTGTTGTTTAGTTGTTGAGGGTAACGGATATGCCACGTCACACAATCGTAGCCGTCGAACTGAATGGGCTTGGCAAGTTGACAAGACGACAGGCGTACAGCTGCCGATAAGACCGACCTATTTTGTATGATGGTGCTGCACCTACATACCGATTTCTATCACCGAGTCACGTTCAAGTGGCTATCCAAATTGATCATCGTGTTTGAGCAGGGTAGTTCTGTGTGTGTCCAACATGGGTAATAGCACTACCGCCATTGTCTCATATAAGGCGACAGGTTTATATATCTCCCAATGTCAATGTCCTCTATCAGAGGAAACAGGCTACCGTTCTATTCTGATATTATTTGTCATACATGAGTGTATTGTTAGTGAGAGAAGGAGAGAGAGAGAGAGAGAGAGGGGGGGAGGGAGAGAAAGAGAGAGGGAGAGAGAGAGAGAGTGTGGAGACTGAGAGAGAGAGGTGGAGGAGAGGGGGAAGAGAGAGAGAGAGAGAGAGAGAGAGAGAGAGAGAGAGAGAGAGAGAGAGAGAGAGAGAGAGAGAGAGAGAGAGAGAGAGAGGGAGACTGTGAGAAGGAGGGAGAGAGGGGGAGAGTCAAGTCACACATTTGTAGAATGTTTCTGAACTTTCCGAAATGTCTATGCGTATATAAATAGGTACGCTACAAGACCGACATTTGAATAAGAGCTAGCCATGTTTCGCCTCAAACATAAAAAAGTAAAGTAAAACACCACGCTTATGGTGCATGCGGAACGACAGGGGCGGTATTACGAAATAGATAACTGCCACATTATATTTATAAATTGTTTTTCATTAAAACACGCGTTAATTAAGTGTTATGATAGGTTCGAATGAAAGATGAAGTTGACTTCGAACGGGTATATTGTAACCCGCCAATTGTCTAATGTGTACTCGCTTGACCAGTGTCCACTGTTCGTCATTGTAATACAGTGACACAAATTGCATTATTGTTAACAGCGTGTATATGCGTCACGCACTGCATAGATTACACACACGTGAACCTTTAAAACCAGAATAATAGCGCATGTAAAAGCTGAACAGGCAATGTTACTGCGGCATATACTGATGGAATCACACACTGTATGAGTTATTAATGATGATTTGGATGACCTATTTACGACGCATATCTAACTACCGCTTAACACTGTGACGCTTCTAGACTAGAGCATTTTAAGATATAACTCACAACGTATATTAGTTTCTTATATATACATATTTCCATTTTATATTAACGTATTTATTTAAAAAACAAAACAAAATGGGTAAATATTGTCTTTTTGTTTTCTTCTTCAAAATAGTCGACATTTGTTTAATACCTTTAAGGAAATGATACTCCAACACACAACAGAACGACCAATGCGGTATCACTATATATACATATGTGTATGTGTGTGTGTGTGTGTGTGTGTGTGTGTGTGTGTGTGTGTGTGTGTGTGTGTGTGTGTGTGTGTGTGTGTATGTGTGTGTATTATATATTAATAAAATAACAAATAACAAGACATGAAAACATGAAACGTCGTCCTGAAATGAAGTTTCTATTATACCGGATTAAGCTAGAGCAGTTTATAACTTCGGTTAAATATTTTGTTCACATTATTTATAATGCTATTTAAATATGATACAACATCATATATTATTTAACTGACAACTGACGTCACACCAATATATCACCCTAGCACTATTCATAACAAGCGCAACATGAAACATAGACAGGTTGAGACAACCGACTCATTTGAAAACAATTCTGGTTACCCTATTGACTTTTTTGGAATCGTATATTGTCATTTTCTTTTTGTTAAAGCGAGGTTGTTTGTTCCATTACCCCAGAACGTGCGCTGAATCAGTTGCACTCGATCCCAATTTTAGTCAGGAGCGTGGGAATTCGCGAACTTCAAAGAAAAGTGCCAATGTATGCAATATGTAAAAATAACGGATTGATAACAAATTGTATGTGTTTTTTTTTATACAATTTAACGCATTTCGCGGGGCGCAACATTAAAATTGCAAACACTGTTTCGGAGTCATTAAACACAATTAAAAAAGTCAATCAGTATGCTGAGTTTGGTTTTGTTGCCGTGAACCCATTAACAAAATGATATATTCGGTTCGGATCCCCGTTTAGGGAATGTGTGTCATTGTTTTGAGAAATAACAGCGTCAGAGTAAAACGAATTCGCCGTATTTATAAACAGCCAAACATTTGAATAAGATGTACTGTGCTTTAATTTTTTATATATTTCCTGAATTGTCATTTTCATGTTGCGATTACTCATGAAATAATGACAACATCATTTCTTCGTCGCTTTCGATTGGTATTACACATTAATTAACATTGGTACAAATTGTGTATTAATTTCATTGCATTTGTAATAATGAAAAATGACAAAGCAGCACCAAACGGTCACCTTTCTTAATTTGGTCCTGTAGATATGCGTGGCGGAAATTTACCATAATCTAATTACTAAGTGATACTACAACAGGATGCGTCCACACGTGCGATAAGGTTAGTTCTTGCTTATTCAAGTGCCCATGTAGCTCGTGTTTAATACAATACTTCGGTGTAATCTAAGATGTGTTATGGACACCGTTATTGGCCGCATTGTTGTATTATCACGACGGAAGTGGTACATAGCCTAAACACACAATAACCGAAAACACCCATAAATCAGCATATTAGAAAGTAATAGCAATATATCATGATGCGGAATTACTTAGGTGAGATATTAATGTTTCCAATGACAACCACTCGCATTGACCTAAAGCGAACCGCCTGTTTTACCGACTGGCCACGAACTCCCATCAGCAATTATGTAAATGAGCACCCGCGGGGAAGATTAGGTCGAAGGCCTGATAAGTCGATGACCAGCACTTTGAGTGTGTGGCAGATGTGGAATAATCGCCCGATCGCCGACGCACAAGGGCGCGTTTTGCGCGCGCCGCTCACGCACCGCTCACGCACCCGCAGAGCAAGTCGTTGATATAACGAGGCGTGTCCGATTTGTCGCCGTCACAAAGCGAAGAAGGAGACCAGCGGCGGACACCAACCACCAACATGAGAACAATAATTTTTGTTGCAGTCACAGTTGTGGCGTTCCTTGCCTTTGGAGCCACCGCGGATCCGGAAGAGAAATGGACTATATCCGCCAGAGAAGAGAACGGAGTAGATCCAGAGAGGTAAGATGTTATTTGGAGTGTTTCGATTCGAGATTCAATAAAAAAAATTCCCGTTTAAAACATTGCATTAAGAACGGACATTTTTATTTAGCCACACATTGAAAATTGGTAAAGCATATTGCCAGTACTAAAATTAGTAAACAAAAATATATCACGCACTGATTCATATATACATGCGCTGCCTGGAGACAATTGATTTAACAGGTACACTTAAGACTAAAATCGCTGAAAAAATTAACTAGTTCTTGTAAAGGTTTCAAATTGCTAACGATAAGCCTTACTTTTGAACGTGTTCCTAACGGGTGTTTCTGGAAAACATAGATAAGGGGATTATCGGAATCGTAGACTATATGAATGGCTTTTCTTTATAGCGCAACAGTATTTAGCATATTCGATGCAAGTGCGGTTGAAATTGTACATCAACATTGTATAGGCATTAATAATTGTTCAAGTTTAATTACTAGCAGTTGGTAAATGCTACACCAAGCAATTATGGATATCGCACTGAAATATAATCATGATTAAGTTCTACTTTACTTCGAGAAAAAATAAGTTACTCTTATTACGATATAAGGAAATAACGGAAATGGAACTAGAAGTATGGGTACACAACGAGATGTATGCACTGTTGATACCAACATTAGGTTGACAAAGTTAATAGTTGTTGCAACAACAAGATGTTCGTTCAATTTCTTCAAATTTGTAGCCAATGTATTGCAAATATGTAATAACAATATTATAGAATATGTATGTGGTCGTACGTGTTCACCTTAATAAATCAAAATTATTTCGTAGAAACGAACGTGGAGTGCATCATATTAGTATCGGTGTTTTGTATTTGCAGCACTGAATCAGATTTTGACAGCAACACCAACTCGCCAAGTAAGATATCTAGATTCCGTTGTTTGAACATTACAAGACACACACCAGAATGCACAGAATGCACTTTGTATACAGCGACAATTGCGTTTACTCGATAATATAAAATACATTTAACCACGCATTTTAAGATCTACAAACGGTAATGTCTTAAAATAAAAGTAACGATAAATATAATGCGTAGTACCGCTGTACCAGTCCATTAGCGAATGCGTTGACGTGAATTGTGGTTGTTCACCCATCCACATAAGTAACCATCGCGTATGGCAGTACCCTTATGAGTACACGGTAGTCAATAAACACGACATTTGATTTAGTTCCGGACTAAACACAACTGTTCAGTGGTATTAATTAATTCACTTTGTGGTTCGTCTTGATTTCGTGAAATTCCGTTCTGATGACTATCGCTATTAAATTACATCAGTTTGCGAAAAGAAGCGCTAAGTGATTCACAGCGATTAAACACACTTACTTGACAATATCTCAGACACTGGACTTATTATACTTACTGTAGTTAATTTTCCTAATATATAGTGTTTGTCACTGACCGCTGTAGTTGATGACGACGACCAGAACGATACTGACGAAGGAAACGAAGGAACCACTAGCAAAGTTCTCCGTCGCAAACGAAGCGAAGTCTGCGGGACAACGTTCAAGTTTACCAAACAACAAAAGTACGAAGTGTTGCGCATGCATAACAAGTTACGCGCCCGAGAAGGAGCATCCGATATGAGGAAAATTGTGAGTACAAATGATACGCACTTGTGATGTCTCTCGTGCTAGCGGAACTGAATGCTTGTTACGCTCGAGAAAGTAATCAGGCAATTGTATGCCAAGCTATACATTATTTATTCAATTTAAACAATGTTAACCGCTCGAATAAATAGATCAACCGTGATACGTAATTATAAACGACAAACACTTTGCATGTTATTTCACGATACTACTGTTGATAATGAACCGAATATACTTATGCAGCATGGTGTGTTTGCCACCTGGCGATAAAACATACACTATTTAAGTCGCGCACACACATGCACGCGCACGTATGCAAAGACACACACACGCACACACACACACACGCACGCACATACACACGCACACGCACACGCACACACACACACACACACACACTCTCCCCCTCTCTCTCTCTCTCTCTCTCTCTCTCCCCTCTCTCTCTCTCTCTCTCTCTCTCTCTCTCTTTGCATTGTAACAGATCGATAAATCAATGTGTTTTTTTGACTGTTCACCCACCGAGCATTTTCTGTGAATATTGAACAATGGCAGTTCTGATAGGTCTACACAATACCTCAACCAGCGTTAATACCGTGTTGTAGTTTTGGAGTCGCAAATTGGCCCGTCGTGCCCAGGACTGGGCAGCCCAATGCAAGTGGAAACACGGGCTGCTGTACGAGTGAGTGAGAACCATCGTTGTCTCGTCTCCGTAACCAGATACCGATTGCACCAGTGTTCCGACTCGGCTCATAGCACCGTCCCCACATGTTGTGTGTGTGTGTGTGCGTGCGTGCGTGCGTGTACATGTATGCATTTTCGCGTGTGCACTTATGCGCGTTTGCGTGTGTTTGCATGCGTATGTGTGTGTACGTGCGTATGCGCGCGCGTGTGTATGTGCGGATGTGGATGCGTATATATTTGTGTGTATTTCCTTATGTGTGCAACCTTGTTTGTATGTGAGTTGTAAATTCCCCAACAACAGTGTTAGCTATAAAGTGACCTCAGCCATTCTATAGCTCACTCGCTGCGAAGGAGCTGTCGATGTGTGTAAACTGATTGTCTACACATGGGCATACTACGAAACTATAATACAAAAATATTACCTATATGCACAGCGAAGAATTGTAATTCATTCCTTTATATTATTCACGTGCCTTTTTGGAAAAGGCTGAACTGGATATGCGTCTAAATGACGTGTACGTTCACAAAGATGATAATTATTTTTCATGGGCGTAGCATGACTTGTGTTTCAGCTGCAATCGCAAGCCCATTGGACAAAATCTGTACATGAGAAGCAACGGAAAGTATTACCTACCGGTGAACGTGACAAAAGTGATTGCCAACGGCTGGTGGGCCGAGAAGAAGTTATACAACTACACCACAACGAAGTGTCAGAAGGGCAAAATGTGCGGCCACTATACTCAGGTAAATATTGGAACATTAAAAGAACGTTGTCACACCGAAATGAAAAAACGCACACGTAGTCGCACACATACGCGCACCAGCCCACGCCCACGCACTTACGCGCGAGCACGCGCGCTTAAACACACACGCGAGCGCGCGCACGCCCCCCACACGCAAACACACACACACACACACACACACACCACACACACACACACACACACACACACACACACACACACACACACACACACACACACACATTGATCAATAGTTAGATTGACTGTTGACATTACACTGCCATCATACTGTATATTGCGATGCATCGATAATTGTTACGCCGCTACCCACAGTATGGTGTACTGGTGACTATATCGTCAGGCATTGTATACATAAGCCTGCCGTCTCCTACAGGTGGTGTGGGCCAAGAGTTACGCCATCGGCTGCACCATCGTCAAATGCCCCGTTGTGACCGTCGGAGTGTCACCACCGTGGAAGAAAGCTGTCATCTTTGCTTGCGACTACGCACCTATGTAAGTTTTTAAACACATTTGTGGGTTTGTCTCTGTCTCTCTATCTCTCTGTATGTATCTCCGTCTGTCTGTCTGACTAACTCTAACTGTTTGTCTGTCTGTCTGTCTGTCTGTCTGTCTGTCTGTCTGTCTGTCTGTCTGTCTGTCTGTCTGTGTGTCTGTATGTCTACGTCCCAGTCTATGTATCTATCTCGCTGTCTCTCTCTCTGTCTGTCATATATATATATATATATATATATATCGTTGTCACTGTCGCTGTCGACTATAACTGATGACTGTAGGCATTATCTCCGGGTCGGTTGGCGGTGTCGGTTTCTAATAACTTCCGCAGACGTTTAACAGAAGTCTCTCTCGTCAATCATACTATGGCATATGGATTACGACTGACATATTATGTCAGTCGTCGTGACGCATATATTTACTCTGTCATCCCTCTTCCGTGCCTGAACCCCAGTTGTTATCCGACTAATTCCTGGTCCATCCTCTTTAGTATCTTCCAGTCCATAATACTGATGCGACTGATCATCGTTACATTGTGCGGGGACGTTAGTTGCTAAGAAATGTAAGTTGTTGCTAGCCACCCAAAGTCATGATTTAGTGTTATATGAAGTAACACTGTTAATTTGAAAAAGCATGCATACTGGCGTTATGCGTCGTAGGACATTTTGCCAACTGTAGATTCAACGAGATACATAAACTTGACCTATTCTCTTTGGGTTGCTCCAGGGGCAATTACATGGGCAGGCAACCATACACGAAGGGCAAGCCGTGCAGTAGGTGTCACACAGTGGTGAGACGTGGCTACGATTGCCAAAACAACCTCTGCCGTAAGTACATTTAACACAATTTAACAAGATTGTCACCCAGAGAATTAACTCTAGATGGCAGGTGGGCAAAGAAGCCCTTTGGCTTATTGAGAGTCCAATCCTTTTATACATGTACCCCGCCCTTCTGAGGTATGTGTCGATTTTATTTTTAAACATATTCACGCAACTAGCACCCACACAATCAGCAGATAATCTGTTCCATTCATTTACAGTCCTTTGTGAAAATAAGAAATTTCTTATATCTAATCTACACTGCTCCTTAGTAAATGTAACTTCATGTCCTCTAGTCCTTCTATCTTTCTTAACTGAGAAAAACTATTTCTATTAATATTTTTTATAATCATTCTATACCTTAAACACTTCTATCTGATCTCCTCTCAATATCCTGGTCTCTAATTTTGTTAAACCACATTCCTTTTAGCGTATTTCATAACTTTGATCACTCAGTGTTGGCATCATTTTAGTCGCTCTACTCTGTACTCTTTCTAGCATATGTATGTCCTTCTTGCGATATGGCCTCCACGCTTGTATACAATATTCTAAATTAGGCCTAACTATTGTTTTGTACAGCGGTATTATTAGTTATTTTTCCTTATACGCTATATTTCGCCTAATTAATCCAATGATTTGATTTCTCTTTGACGCTGTAATTCCGCACTGCTCTGAAACCCTCATATCAGCACTAATGGTTTACCCTACGTCCTTTTCTTTTACAGTAATACTTAGTGCATTACCACCCCTCGTATATTCTACATCTTCGTTCCCATGTCCTGTGTGGAGCCATTTACATTTCCCAAAATTGAACAACATTTGCCATTTTTCAGACCATTTGATCAACCTGTTAAGATCATTTTGGAAATGCTGTCTATCTAAAATACTTTTAATCCCTCTAAATACGTTTGTATCGTCCGCAAATGTCAACACCTTGCTTGTTATATCATCGTCCAAATCGTTTCTATATATTAAGAATAATATAGGTCCCAGTACAGATCCCTGTGGAACCCCACTCAAAACTGATTTCCAGTTTGAAGCTTCCCCATCAACAACTACCCGTTGTCTTCTGTCAATCAGCCATTTTTCTATCCAGTTAATTATACCATTTCCTATGCCATGGGCAGTTAGTTTAAGTAGTAATCTTTGATGTGGCACTTTGTCGAAAGTTTTTAAAAATCTAACTAGATGATATCTATTGGTGATCCCTCGTGTACCCACTTGGTGATATCTTCAAAAATACATAACATATTTTTTAAGCATGACCTCGCTTTTAGAAACCCATGTTGAGATGGGTTTATCAAGTTATGTTTAACAAGAAAAACCACCATGTGATCTTTATGTAGTTTTTGAAATAATTTGCAAATCACTTATGTTAAACTCACTGGTCTATCGTTCTCTGACTTGTTTCTCGAACCTTTTTTAAATAACGGTATAATGTTTGCTTCTTTCCATTCTAGAGGAAACACTCCCTCTTCTAATGACAAATTGAATTCCGGGATTACAATTAACTGTCCTAAGTAGTCTGAATTTGCCCCCTTGAACTTAGCCTCTGGTACTGGCAGTGAACTAATATCTTCCCTGGTAAACACTGAATTAAAATACTCATTCAGGTCTTCTGCCATTAAGAATCCTTCTGATATTATATTTCCAGCACTATCTTCTAGAGGACAGACCTTATCCTGAACTTTCTGTTTGCTTCGAACATACGCATACAAACTATTGCTGTCATGTTTTATATTATAAGCTAATTTTTGTTCTTACCTTCTTTTTGAATTTCTAATTTCAGCTGTAGCTTGATTAAGTGCTTCTTTATAAATGTTGTAGTCTTCATCATTTACAGTACGTCTACATGACTTCCACATGAGTTGTTTGTACTTTTTATAATGGCTTCTTTCGATGAGTGTTTCTTTTTGGACCGTTTCCCTTGTTTTTTCAAGGTAACAAATTTATTGACGATGCACTAAATTTCACTCTTTAAGGTATTGCAGCATTTTGTTGCTGTCTTATTCTTCAGTGTTATTCCAGGCTATCTTTGTTAAATATTTCCTCATGTCCTTATACCTTCCTTTGTGAAAATTTCTCCGACACTGCTTTTTACTATTCCTTTCTGATTTTACTTAGATGGTAAAATGTATTTGGTTGTGATCACTACCCCCTAGTGGCTCACTTATCTTGACATTGTTAACTAATTCATTCTGCGAGGACAAAACCATGTCTAACACATTCTCACCCCGGTTGGTTCTAGCACATGTTGAGAAAGGAAACTATCTTGTACTAAAACTAAAAACTTGTGGTCCTCACTCCCCATACTTTGTACATATTTCCATTGTATGCCCATGGTTAAAATCCCCCATAATAATACAGTCCTGTTTGCTCACTTCCCTTATAGCGTTTTATACTTTTTCATTCTTTTCTATGCTTATGTTTGGATTTCGATAAACTAACCCAACTGCTAATGTTGAGTTTCTTGTAACTATATTACATCAAACAGCCTCTTCACAATCTGCTTCTCTTTCTAATTTTATTTCATAAGCCTGGATAGATTCTTTAATATATAAAATAACTCATAACCTGTCAGTCCCATTTCGGCATTTGATATATCGGTTGTGGCCCATGATTCGGTTATACCTATTTTGTGAGGGTCAATATATTCTACCATAATGTTTAGTTAATTTCTTTTGTTTACTATACTCCTTGCATTTAAACAAACACATTTATATCCAGCTTCAGAACAATTTTCCAGACTGTTATTTGCTGATTCATTTGTGCTGTCTTTATCTATGCCTCCAGTTTCAGGCTTCTCTGTGAGTCCCCCGAATCTAGCTTAAATATATGCAACCTGTCCCACTGTCAACAGATCGCAGCAGGTTCTCTGAGAAAACTGCTGCCCTCTTTCCACTAAGATGGAGGCCATCTCTCATGTACACATCTACCCTCCCAACAGAGTATCCCCGTAAATCTGTGAATCCCACCCCCTCTTCTTCACACATCTGCTCCACTGGTGCGTTGGTCGCCATCGTTTTGCAGTTTCTATATGTTGCCCCCTTCCTCCCATTACTGGCAAAATTCCTGAGAGAATATTCTGTTCAACTCTTGTCTTCTTTAGCTTCCTCACTAAATGTCTGTACTTCTGTACTATCCCAATTGTTCCTTTCCTGTCTGCATTATTTGTCCCTACGTGTATTAGAATAGTCCCTCCCTTGGCATGTCCCAATACCTTCTCTACCCTTTCAGTCGCATGTTCTATCCTAGCCACCGGACAAACAACGACGCCCCCTCTCTTAGTGTCTTATTTGTCTTTCTCACAATAGAGTCGCCCATGAACACCCTCTCTTTTCTCACTTCCACCTCAATCACTGTCTCAGAGTAGTTTCTTCTCCGGTTTACATCTGTCTGGTTGTTGTCTTTCCCCCTGTCGTCTTCTCTCCTGTCACCTTCTCTTACGATCCAATCTTTCCTGTCGCTTTTTCTCTTGTCACCTTTCCTCCTGTCATCGTCCCTTTCATCGACTTCTCTTCTGTCACATTTACTCTCACTTCCTTTCGTCCCTTCATCTTCCCATCACATTTTATTCTCTCGTCTCCTGTCCCATTTTTCCTCCCTCCTTCTCTACGGTCATTTTTACCCCTGCCACCTTCACGCCTGTCACGTTTTCTGTCGTCGATTTTCCAATGTCTTCTCCTCCAATTACCTTCCCTCTTCTCAGTCTCCTTTCCTCAGTCTTCTTGCAACTACTCTGCCTGTCGCCTTGCTAATTTTCATCTCCATCCCCTTCAAAATATCTGTCAACCTAACGATCTCCTTCTGCAGACATTCCACCTTCCAACACCCGATGCACTGAAAGAATCCCTCCTCCTTGGTTTCTGCTCATGACTTCCCACTGCCGGACAATGCAAAATCCACCCAGCTGGGGCAGTGATCGCACACCAAGTGTCGCTTTGCCATGACTTGCCGCTTGCAAGGCGCAATATAATTATCAGAATGTATTTAATAACTTAATTAACTTAGTCTTTATAAGGACTGTTTCCTGTGTACTACAGCACACTTTACGTTATAGCAGATTTTAATTACGCAGCTGACTATATATCCTATCACGAACGCTAACGGTAGTGACCTATTTAAATACAATCAATTACATTAAGCTACACTGCTTTGTTTATTTAGGTTATGCCGCGCCCTAGCAAATACGTGTGACATTAGCTACATAAACAAACAGGAGTTCGCCCGACTATCGCCTTTGCTTAATTTTAAAAACAATGCTACCTAATCAAAGTATCTAGTAGGTACTGGCTGACACAGATATTATCTTATGTAAGTAGTTTTATGTTTGTTACTTTGTCTCCTATATATTCTATTATGTTAGTATTGTTACAGTTTTGTTTATTGCAAATTGTAAATAATTTGGTTACACGACCCGTTTTTAATTTAAAAAAAAATGCCCATCCTCCAGATGGCCCTCCATACACACAGACGCAGAAGATGGCCCGAAGTATTCGTACTGGACGTCTATCATGACGTCAGTTTTAGTTCTCAGCGCGCGCGTTTGTTGATTGTTGCAAATTACGTTTTACATTGCGAACGATTGATTTACGTTCTCGAAACATCCCGTATGAACCATAACACCTATAAGAACCGTTAGCTTAAGCGAATTTCGAAAATAAATAAAGATGTTAATTGTCTTCTGAGGGGGCCGAAGATTATTCCATGGATGTTTAGCAACGGAGATGCAAACTGTCTAATAGGAAAACGTTAAAATACGACATACATAGCCCAGTTATTTGTAGATGTACGTGTGTGTATGTTATGACAATAATGACACACGGCAGGTTCGTATGTACTATGTTTTAAGTATATTTGATACATATACATTTGTTTTTCAGGTGAATGTAATCCGAATAAGCTGAAACGCTGCAGTAAGTATCTTGATAATGCAGCCGACAGTATTCGTAATGTTTCCAAATAACAGTAATCCAAACAACAATGCGTCTCCTAAAAGTTAATGGCGTGTGTGTGTGTTCGCGCGTGCGCCCGTGCGTGCGTATGTATGTACGCACGCGTGTGTGTTTGCCTGCCTAACCTGACTAGCGACCGGCTTTTCAGGCCATAATTATTATCTCTCCGCAATCGCAACTTGACCATCGAAAGCCGGTTTCTGTGCAACGTGATTTCCCGTGATGCTTGTCACGTATGCCAGCTGGGCTCGAACACATCAGATTCCGACTACGTTACATTAAAAAGGTGTGTGTTTGTGTGAGGTTAACTAGGTGCCCTTGTTGAACGGCAATCTCTCTTATACGGCCACAGTCCCTTTGTAGAAGGGCAGGCCTCTCAAAAGACGGGGTTACTGCAGCAGTAATAGTTTAACTGATAATTCCTCCGTGTTCAGAACGAATATAAACTTCACCACTTCGCACGTTTAATCCATACAATTTGATTTTGACGTGCACAATAATATTATATTATATTATATTTTATAGGAAAATCACACAAAAACTGTCTTGACTAGTTTATAAAAGTTTTTAACTTTACACAGTTTTTCAACAGTATAATCATCAGGCTATAATTCGTCATATATAGTAGCGAAAAAAATTAATGCATACAGTGATTTTTGTGGTGGCATTTAGTGGATTTTGTAGCTCTCAACTAGTATTTCTGCATTGATCACTAGCTGTCAGCTATGTTGTTTATCTCTGCATCAATACTAGTATTTGGCCACTTTTATTATACTGTAATTAATAAAATATGGATCTCTACATACATAATTGTTTTTTTTGCTTGTATGCATAAATTTTTTCCGTTCATGTACTATATAAATATTTATATTACCGTTTGAACGTTGACAAATCACAAATGATAAACAAATGACAAACATAATCCTAGCCATTTTTGTAACGTTCAGAACTTTCTTATTTTTCATCGAAATAATAACCGTACTTCATGAACAATAAATGTATTTTTTTGCAAGTCGAGCAATTCAAAAAATAAAAAACAAATAAAATAGCACACGTCGTTCTATTTGTTTGTTCAACCTGTAGAATTCACCATATAGAACCTACGTATATAAATGGAAGTTGTATCTTAATAATCTTCATTAAATTACGGTGTTTCACATTCAAAACCAACTATGCTTTTAACAGAAACGTCAATACAGTATATGTGTTGGAGATAAATGACATCTATACGATAATATCGTAATTGGACATCGCTCTTTGTTCACTCAGAAACTGTTATTCCGGGGTGTGACAGCACGGCTTGCGACCACGGCACTTTGAACAAAAAACTCTGCAAGTGTGTCTGCGAAAAAGGTTACTGGGGAGTAACCTGTAAGGGTAAGTGTGTCGGTGGTGCTGCATGACATGCTCATGGCATATTCGAAGTGTGCCTTCATGTGGGTACTTCCTGAAGTTCTCCAACACCGAATTCCAACTTCTAAAGACATTTACACGTAACGATACTTGTGTGTTTTCAAATGCTTCTATTGTCGAGGTGACCCATAATGAATTATATAATTGTCATGTTATATATGATACTTATAATATTTTTACATATTATATTACAGGTGTGACGTACTTTTTTATTTATTTTATTTATTTATAATCGTTAATTTAAGTTACATTTATGCGTATATGTATATTTATACGCTATAACTTGTTATACACAAGAATAATATACTGTATACGTACAGGTGTCTCGTAACACGTTCTATATGTGCCATGTTCCAGAGATGTGCGCGTGCAAGGATGTCTACCACAACTGTCTGCTGGTGAAGAACAACTGTTACAGCAGGGGCTGGTACGACTGGCTCTCCAAAAATTGCGCCGTAACATGTCCTAAGTACGTGCTTTTCTTCTCATTCCTTGCAATGCAAGATAAAGTTATAATACAATATATAACATTGATAATGCACCTTCACAATGCAAATACAACTATGTTTACATACGCAACAATACACATAGCTATAAAGTTAAACTTTTCATACATAATTAATGCACCTCTCTGGGCACCTTTATATGCTTACAGCAAGAACGACTGTGTAATAATTTAATTGAAACAACATATTTAAAAAATAAAATATTATTCAAAATATGATAATGTCTACAAATGATTTTCTCAAAATGTGCGTGTTGCGTGTTTCCAGTGTCTGCCCGAACATTCCAAAAGGCGTTTGCACCTGAGCTTATCTACTCACACGGCACAGGATGAGGTCAAAGACGCCGACTTTATTATTTTTATAAAGTGTCTTTTATCCGAAACAATATTACCAGGACAATTAGTAATTGATGCTGGGACAATCAACTGTCAGTATTTGTGAATAATGGAAGCATATTCGACAGTCGTTTGTCGCAACTGCACGAGGGTAAATGGTTTATATCGGTGTATTATAACAATAATAGTAATATAAATGTTACTAATTATACTTGTTGTCGTAGTGAATTACATCAAATAAAGAATTAATGCCGGCTTAAGTTGTGTTGTCTTTGTTGTAAAATATTGCAAACGTATCACTTTATTACTCAGCACTCATAACTCAATTCTTCTATCAGGACAATTATATATATATACATATACGTTGATAGCTACTCTCATATATACGTCCGACTAATTAACAGCTACATTCACATGCATCCACACCTCTCACAACATGTATGATTTCACACATGTCCACACCTCTAACAAAACAGCTACTTTCTCTGACAAGATAATTTCTTTCTTATCCATCCACGCCTCTGACAGGACAGCTACTTTCATAACTTCTCACAACAGTCACAGGACAGTTACGTTCATACCTATTCACAGCTCTAACAGGACAGTTACTTTCACACCTACCCACAACTCTAACGGGATAGTTACTTTCACACCTACCCACAACTCTAACAGGACAATTACTTTCACACCTACCCACAACTCTAACAGGACATTTACTTTCACACCTACCCACAACTCTAAAAGTATAGTTATTGTCACGCCTACCCATAAATCTAACGGGATAGTTACTTTCACACCTACTCACAACTCTAACGGGATAGTTACTTTCACGCCTACTCACAACTCTTACGGGATAGTTACTTCCACACCTACTCACGACAGTAACAAGACAGTTACTTTCATACATACCCACAGCTTCAACGGGACAGTTATTTTCATACCTACTCACGACTCTAATGGGACAGTTACTTTCACACCTACTCACGACTCTAACTCGACATCTACTTTCATACGTACTCACAACTCTAACAGAACACATACCATGTGATCTGTCCACCAACAACCAGAACATTTACTTTATGACGTATCCAAGGTAAAACAAGGGCAACTACAGTCCGGCACATCCACCTCCATGCCAATAGTTACTTCGATACCTCTCTACTCTCTATATTGTGAGAGATAGTTCTAGTCCTTTCCATTTCTCTATGATAACAAGTACTCCCGAGACCTCGCCGCGTATTATGACTGTTACGTCTACAGCCCTTACCAGCTACTTACATATCTCCCCATTCCCCCTATTACGACAATTACTTCCGGACTTTTCCACTCAATCTTTTATATCAGTTACGTCCACACTTCTCAACATGTTCTACCATGACAGCTAGTTTCTATTAAGACAACTAGCAAAAATTCCCCTCACCAACAACTCGGTAATTGACAATCGTGATGGCAGTATTTACCAAATGTTAGAAAACAACCTCGCTACATAAACACGATACCGCGCTCACTGATACTCGTTGTTAATTCGAAATGACGAAGGTTGGAAATAATGTGAAGTTCACGTTCATCGATAGGACCAACTCGTGATACTGTAGATCTGTCAAATAATATTCGCATTGGTATGCTATTGGCATGAGGTTAAACACGTATTATTGTGTCAGCGTCTACACCATACTGCCAGATCCATAATGCAGGGGCGGGTTTCCCGAAGTGTTTGCCGCGCGCGCGTGGTTCCGTCGATTGTTAAGTTACGTTTTCTGTGTTACACGCACATTACGTTTTACCCTTCGACCAACTGATTTACCCCATACAAAGTTAGAATCGTGACACACGTGAAGTATTTTGACAATGTGTGGGTGTTACGTACTATTGGTGGGGTCGTAGATTAATCCCTGAATGTGTGGCACGTTCGACGTTCAAACCGTATAAGAGGGATACGTTAGGGTGCCCGTATATATATATATATATATATATATACACACACATACATACGTACATACATACATACGTACGTACATACATACAAACATACACAATCACACACACGTACGTTCGTACGTACGTACGTACGTACGTACGTACGTACGTACAAACATACATACGTTTCCTCGATTAGAATGAACTTACTTCCAGATCTTCTCACTCCCCCAATTCCGACAATTACTTCCAAACTTGTCCACTTCTTCTATTATGACAGTGACTTCCATTTCACTCCACTGACATTCCAAAATATGCGTGACTATAAGGGTTTGCTGAATATACCGGTATTTAACCTTTTTTTTAGCTCTGTTACCCCTTGAGCGAACCAAGAAAATTTTAATTACCCCACGAATTTTAAATACCAAACTAAAGAAAAAGAATTGTTGTAAGAACGTGTAGTAATTGATATCTTTAATAATTTATTAATAAAATGTAATATTAGATTTACCTTGGTTTCACAACCTTTAAATTGAGATTAAACGTATGACAAGCAATACTTTACAGAAAGTATATGTGTATGGTTGAAGTTGTATCTTGTTGATAACAGTTGAGATGCCAGGGTTAGCAATACATTAGGATGAAGACTGCGAGAGCTCTGTCTGGGCGAATTGGGTATTCACCACTAAGTTAACAGTCAGAATCATGAATCAAATAACTCGTCTCTCGTCTTTTACAGCTCCATCATCCAAGTAAAAATGATTATCATCCACGCATTCTTCTCACAATGGACCACACCTTGGAATTATCCCAGGATAAGCTCTTCTAAGGAAATAATGTGCGGCATGATATCATAAGTAAATGGTCGCTACTCTTCGTTCTCTGTAAATAGTGTTGATAAATGGGAGAACATGGGTCATGTCATTAGCCCGAACTTCATGTTGGTAAAACTGGTTTTGCGAATAAAGCTGGCAACGTTGCCTTGAGCTGTGAGAATATTCACCACATTCATTTCTCGTGAGAGATTCAGCTGATCGACCTCATCAAAACATACAAAACAAGACATCGCCACCTAAAATGTTGGTCTGTAGAAGTTTCTCCCTTTACAAGAACATGGTTCTCTTTATTCACACACACCATGAAATTCAGTCTCGCGACAACCAGCGATCATCTATATGAAAATAACGGACACGGAAATCGGATCCAACCTCTCCACATTCAATGACAATCCTTGGGTTCGTGGCACAGGATGGTAAACAGTTTACTCAACAGACAGTCATATTTTTATAAAGTCACTTTTCTGATACAAGCCATTGCGAACAACAGGCAACATGTGTTGATTCATTAAATTGAAGCATGAAGCATCGAGGAGTTTGCAACTAAAGCGGCCTGATCCATACATTACCTTGCTCAGATATTCAGTTTTTACGTTTGTGTCCTACAGTGATATCTGGTACATCTGTCTCCCTTGTTCCTCGCCAAGGACAAGTGTCGTTGCATCAACAAGACATGGCTTGATGCCATCCTCACCGGGAAGGACCTCTTACTTTCAGTATGATACATTCTTAACTTTTCGTACGTCTTTTGACAACATGTATCTTCAAGATAGCACGCTACAAGAGCGTAGTTGTGATGAACATTAATTACTAAAAAATCCACGAAAAGCTAGTTTTACCCCTGAAAATATCCAAATTACTCCCAAGGGGGTAATTACCCTCAGGTTAAATACCGCTGATCTAGGAGCTGCATGTCTCACATTATGGCGTTTTAGCTCAAAATTAGTACGGTTGCCATTTGATTACTCTGCTTTCCCTTCCGCAGTATTTGGGGGACATCTTGTTTATTTTCAGATATATGCCAACTATTTTGTTGTTGACGAAATAGTTAGCATTGCTGCCGATAGGAGTACGAAAAGCGCTTTAATCAGTTGCACGGTATAGTCCCGTAAGGTAGCCCCATTGTTTGCTCATCATCATCAAAGGTTATGCACACTAACACAATTCATTTGCACTTGGTCCGCACATTCTAGTCGCCAAAACACCAGCGGTTTTAGGTGTTATTTTAGAACACTCTTTTATTCACGATTCGTGTTCAGTTTCTACTACATCATAGCTGCTATGAATTAATGACTACACCAGTTGCTGACTGCTCGCGCGTCAACGCAGTGGTTACTATGGAAAACGCCAACACATTTAAAAATCAATTGTGTTTTATTTGGTGTTTAATGTGCTTAATTATAAACTCGTAGAATAGATGAATAACAAGAAGATAAGAATAAGAATAAACTACAATGCCCATCAATGACCACATCAATGTCGGCACCCTAAGAAAATATGGCATGTTTTATCATCATAGCGAGAAATATACTTGTTTCGTGCAATAGGCCACACTTTTCGGGAATTTTTTGTTACATTCTGCGAATGAATATGAACTATGACGTCAATGAAATCAGTGTGTCTGTGTGTGTGTGTGTGTGTGTGTGTGTGTGTGTGTGTGTGTGTGTACGTGGGTGCGTGCGTGTGTGTGTGTACCACAGCATCAGTGAATGTAAGGCACATACTTACGAAAACATTACTTAATTCATCAGCATGGCTATTATGGTAAATCAATTCTTAACTGTCTTACAAATACAATAAGACACATTAAAGACCGCTTGATCTTACATGCATTGTTTGAAAAAGCTTACAAAACACAATAGCCATATGTGAATGTGTGAGTGAGTTTTTCAGTAAAAATATATATAACCAGAACAGAAAATAATGCCATACGTATATATAATAATACCAATGATAACACATTAAGGCACACATAAGTACCCTTATTGCCAATGTGGTCCTCAGTAATAATAATAATAAATAAAGATATGAACTCATTAAAATGTGAATGTTCTAATAAAGTATGTAAACTATTTAGACAAAAGTTGTTATCCTACACATAATAAAATATAGTATTATTAAGTTAAAAAAATGGATTAATAATTATAAAGCTTAGCATAAAGGTTATATTCCTAGGCAACCAGGCGAATATATAACATAGACTTCATCTGTTTTTAAAACTAGTTTTAGAGCGACATTGTTTAGTTTCAATTGGCAAATTATCCACTTGCATATGCCTGTATGCAAAAGAGAAGTTTGTCAAGAAGCCTCCCCTCTTGGAATCACATATGCCAATTCACTTGCTCTTGTGTTGTAACTATGTTGCACCATGTTAACATGTTCTCTTAGATATGCTTGTGCATTACCATTGATAATGCTGTACACATTGCCCTGCTTTAACTGTTCCACTCTATACTCACCCAACAGGGTGTAGTCATACGCATTTAAATTCATTTGCAACAACATGAAACCTCGGTGGTGCATTTAACATAAATCTAATATTCTTATGATGTAAACACTACATTCTGCATTTCATCTTCTTCGACAATCCACTATAACAAGCTCAACACGTGTAATCAAGATTACATTGAATGAAAGCAGAGATTAGCAGTTTTTGTTTTGATATAAAATATTCTGGCGTTCCGGAATACAAATTTAAGTTTGTTTGAATCTTTAGAAAGGATTTTAGAAGCTATAATATCGCCAGAAGAGGATTGATCTAAAGTCATTCCTAAGTATGTGTCTTTGATTCAATGACATTTCCAACATTAAGATTGTTACATTTGTACAATTTTCTCTTCGTCCCAAACACTATAGATTGGGTTTTATCTAAATGAAGAGACAAATTGTTGTCGGTTAACCACTCACTGGCGGATTCCAGTTCCAAACTTAATATTGCCTCTATAACAGCTATATCCTGTCCCGAGGCAAGCAAGGCCGAGTCGTCCGCAGACAACAAGCTTGCAATTGACTGCAGCAGACATGTCCTGAGGAGCCATCTTTGACACATTTGGCAGGGAGATCGTCAAAGCCTGTTGCACTGCTAGCGCTCAAGTTATTCAATATCTTAGATACCTGTTCCTCTGTTACACTCATTAAGCCAAACATATTTTCCGAAACGTTTTGTTTACGATAAAAGTCAACAACGGGTGCTTGGCCAAATCGACAGGAACATACTGACGGCTTCTCATCGAATAATGAAGCGACAGAAATAAAAAAATCACTCAAATATTCCGCGACCTCCAGTTTACCAAAGCATACTTCATCTATCACAAGAACTACAAAACATGTTGCAGGAGCTAGCTGATGAAAGTGAAAAACAAAGTCTGAAGATAAACATATCGAAGACAAAAGTGATGCTAGAAAATGACACACCAATATATATCAACACCACGCAGATAGAGAACGTTGAAAGCTACTTCTATATGGGACAGCGATACAGTATCAGAAACAAAAACCAAGACAAGGAGATTCAAAGAAGCATCACCGCTGGCTGGACAACATTCGCCAAACACCGCGACATCTTCAAGGGTAACTTTGGAACCTGCTTGAAAAGGCAATTCGTCAACTCATGCGTACTTCCAGCGATGACATACGGCGCAGAAACATGGACACTCGCCATCCAGGCAAAGAACAAGCCAGCCGCCGCAATGATGAAAAAAAGTATGTTAAACATCACATATTTGGGAGAAAAAAACAAACATCTGAGTAAGACAGAAGACAAAGGTCATAGACCTGATAGAACAAATTAGAAGGCAGAAATGGACCTGGGCAGGTGTAGCATCTCTGCTATTTGTGGGTGTTTAAATCTACTTTCCTTAGGTTTAATTTGGTAAATGAGGAAGGTCAAGCCAGTAGATAGGCAGATTGTTGACCAACCGCATTAGTTACGTAATTACAGCAACTCGGTTGCAGATGCGCTCAGTGGGGCGTGGTATTCTGTTGCTTGCGTTTCTAGGCAAGCAGGTGGTTTCACTGTATCTTAGAGGGTGTTCCACAATGCGTAGCTTGAATTGTATATTGAATTAGCCAATATAAATGATGGAAACCTGTCATATAATGTGTAAATAGGTCCGCTTATATAAACGTCTGTCATATGCTTTTCGCCATCTGGGCGCTGGCGAAGGACTGGGACAGATCCAGGGTTGAACGACACAGGTTACCCTGCTGCCTAGAGAATGGCAAATGAAGTCGTGAAGCGTGGTGGGTATCGTTAACGTGGATTACGTTCCCAAGATTGTGTGTGTACAATATTCAGCGTCCAGAGTGACTGTTCGAGCTTCGAAGAAGCCATGCCGCCACGTCAGCGGTTTATTGAAGCAACTTTCTGGTCAACAGCGGTCTCCCAGCGACATCGTCCGACAGCGTAACCGAATGCGACTCGAGAATTCGTAGCGGCCGGCGGTACACGTATACTGCCCGGCGTCGTCATTCGCGCGAACCCATTTATCCGACTTCTCGATCATTTGCGACCGGGCAAGACCACTCGATCGAATCACAGATGCGACTCGAGAATTCGTAGCGGCCGGCGGTAAGCGTCTACCGCCTGGCGTCGTCATTCACCCGAACGTATTCTGCTGATATAGCAATCGTTTGCGACCGTGCGAGACAAGTCGATCATAGGTCGGACGCGACTCGAGAATTCGCGGAGTATGGCGGCAAGCGTCACTCGTGCGGCCGAGGTACACAGCTCTGATTGTTTTCTGAGCTCGGCGTAATGACTTCATCAAACGTTCGTATAGGTTCGAGATGGGACTAGCCCAATGTAAATGTCTATTTTCTAGTTGAACGTTTCTATTATTTGCTGTTTTATAAATGGTAGTTATCTGTTGTTATAACCGATTACAGTAATGAGAGTCCGTGAGGGCTAGCTATATGTTGTGTATTTTTCTTATAGGATTTATTCTTATATAACACTTGACGCTTAGTGTTTGGTCGTGTAGTGGACTAATCCATCTGTGAAAGGATCGAAGAGGAATTGGATAACTGAAAGATTAATTGTATCTTTACTTTCTTAGTTAGATTGATTCAAAGATTCAGTGATATTGTTTACTATGTTCTGTTAAGATTTGGGTTACGGGATTTCTTTATTCTTCTTATTTTTGCTAATCGAGATACTTACCAAAAGGAAGATATCGTGTAATAAAGTTTATTAAATTTTCCTCGTTCTTTGTTGCTTGTTCACGATAACCGTTCCTTCTCATATGCGTTGACCTTGACACATAAGAACCCTACTAGACCTGAGCCATCTAGTGTACGGAGACATCGCTAATCCGTGACAGCAGGGCACATCAGCAGAATACGAGATAACCGATAGACATCACGTATCACAAACTAGAGACCTTACGAAGGGAAACGATCTAGTGGAAGACCGTGGAGAGACGAGCTAGACGACGAGTACTGGAAGGACACCATCTGGCAGAGGATAGCGCAAGACAGGCCGATTTGGAAACTACATACTGAGGCCTTTTCCCAACCACGGGACACTACGGCTGCACAAAGATGATGATGATGATGATGAGACTGATGATGTGCATGCATTACATAATTAGATGAAAAATTACACATATATATATATATATATATATATATATATAATAATACCGAGGATAGCACATGCAAGCACACATAGTGTACTTATTTCCAATGTGGTCCTAAAAATAGTGAATAAGTAATAAAAAAAACAATAAAACATAAATAGATATATAGTGCGATTTAAACAAAAACAAAAAAATATGTAAAAAATAACAAACATTTTAGATACAATAAATAAATAAATATTATGCATTAATAATATTAAGACGCAATGTCAAGATTATGTTCATGAGCCACAATCTACTATATAAAAGGGTCGTCACCTTTTTCTAAAACTAATTTTAGATCGACATTGTTTTGTTTCGATTGGCAAGTTGTTCTAGTGGCATATAAAATAAATCAAAATAAAATAAAATTGATTTATACACCACATTTCTCTACAAAGCAGATCCAGGGGTGTTTACAAACTAAAACATGATGTAAGAATACATTACGTAGTCGTTATAATATCACAATACATTTGTTACATATGCTAACACAACTACACATTTCGATTATTATGTAGGCCATATATATACCATTAAGATGTAGATATGCATGTATTTAAAAGAAGGACAACACATTACAAAAAAGCCTGATTAATGAGAAAGGTTTTGAAGTCTCTTTTAAAACGTCCAGAGTCACGTTGGCTTCTAATGGAAGAGAGTTCCAGAGGGTGGGATCTGCACTTGAAAATGCGCGTCGGCCGTACCGTTCCAGGTTAACTCTAGGAACAACCATGAGAAACTGGTCGGCCGAGCGAAGAGTACGAGAGGGAACATATGCAGATATAAGGTCAGCAAGGTACTGTGGAGTGTTTGCATACACAGAGCCGTGCATCAAGGCCACTATAAAGGAAAGAAGTTTGTTAGTATAAAGGAAAGAAGTTTATCCAGAACCTTTTACTCTGGAAATGCCACATGCCAATTCACTGGCTCTTGTGGGGTATGTATGATGAACCATTTCAATATTTGCTCTTAAATACGCTGGTGCATTACTACCGGGGGTTAGGATAGAGCATGTGACTGAAAGGTGTTGGGGCCTGGCAAGGGAGGGTCTGTACTAGTACACGTAGGGACAAATATTGCAGCGGAGCGAAAAACAGCGTGATGGCCAAGCATGGTGGAAGAGATTTTCTTCGGAGCATAGCTTAAGTATTCGAACACCAGAAGCGATTCTATCGTCATAATACTGAGGCATTCTATAAAAATCTGGCGAAAATTCTCAACGAGAAGAATTTCGAAGCAACAGACGTGTACAACCTGGATGGAACGGGCTGTACCACTGTACATAATCCAACTTCCTGGGGTAGTGTCGTAGCACCGAAGCGTTCTAAGCAAGTTGGGTCCATTATCTCTCAGGAAAGAGGTGAGCTTGTTACAGCTGTGTATTCGATCCGTGCCGATGCATATACCCTCCCGCCGATGATCATTTTCCCTCGAGTCAACTACAGAGAATACGTTATCCATGGAGCTCCACCTGCTGCTGATCCCGTTGTTCAAGACCTACAGAATATCTCCGAAGATGAGAATAACAGCATCCCAGTTCAAACTCTTGAGCATGGGAATCCTACGACTATTTCGAAACCGTAAGTCTCTCTGGCCGAACTCGTACCTCTCCCGAAAGTTGGGTCCTGTAAAAACGCGTAAATTGTCGTTTTCTATTTATAATAATAATGACAAACTGCTATAGCGCCTACATCCTCCATGTTTGGCCCAACTTACCTTCATGACGGGGCAAGTTGGGCAATTCGACACATTCTTTTCCAAACACACACCAGTCCTCTCCAACAGAACGCTAACGTTAACCAAAACGATAAGAGACACCTTTGCCTTACTAATGATGTAATTAGATGCTTCTACGTTGCATAGGGCAGCTGTGGGAACCCCAAAAAAGCAAAGCTGGCCCAAATTACCTCACTCTCCAGTACATGAGAGAGATGACCTCCATGTAAGTGGAAAGGGGGCAGCAATATTCTCAGAGAACATGCTGCGATCTGTTGACAGTTGACACTTGCATCTATTTAAACTAGATTCGCAGGGGATTCACAGAGAAGCCTGAAACTGGAGGCATAGATAAAGACAGCACAAATAAATAAGCAAAGAACAGTCTAGACAACTTTTCTGAAGCTGGATATAAATGTGTTTGTTTAAATGCAAGGAGTATAGTAAACAAAAGAAATGAACTAAACATTATGGTAGATATTGACCCTCACATAATAGGTATAACAGAATCATGGGCCACCACCGATATATCAGATGCCGAATTGGGACTGACAGGATAAGTAATGTTTAGGAAACATTGAATAGGAAGAAGGGGAGGTGGAGTTATTTTATATATATATATATATATATATATGTATTAAAGAATATATCCAGGCTTATGAAATAAAATTAGAAAGAGAAGCAGATTGCGAAGAAGCTGTTTGGTGTAAGATAGTTACAGGAAACTCAACGCTAACGGTTGGGTTAGTTTATCGAAGTCCAAACATCAGCATAGACGAGAATGAAAAAATACAAAAAGCAATAGGGAAAGTGAGCAAACGGGATTGTGTTGTTATGGGGGATTTTAATCATGGACGTATACAATGGAAATCTCTACATAGTATGGGTAGTGAGGACCACAAGTTTTTAGTTTTAGTACAAGATAGCTTCCTTTCTCAACATGTGCTAGAACCAACCAGGGGTAAGAATGTGTTATATATAGTTTTGTTCTCACATAATGAATTAGTTGACAATGTCAAGGTATGTGAGCCACTGGGGAGTAGTGATCACAACCAGAAACATTTTATCATCAAAGTAAAATCAGAAAGGAATAGTAAAAAGTAGTACCGGAGAAATTTCCACAAATGAAGATATAAGGACACGAGGACATATTTAGCAAAGATAGACAGGAATAACACACTGGAGAATAAGACAGCAACAGAATGCTGGAATATCTTAGAGTGAAATTGAATGCATCGTCGATAAATTTGTTCCCTTGAAAAAACAAGGAAAACAATCCAAAAAGAAACATTTACTGAAAGAAGTCATTAGAATAATTAAGTATAAACAAATGATGTGGAAGTCATGTAGATGTACTGGAAATGATGAAGACTACAACATTTATAAAGAAACACTAAACCAAGCTACAACTGAAATTACAAATTCAAAGAGAAGCTATCAACAAAAAACAGCTTGTAATATAAAACATGACCGCAAGAGTTTGCATCATTATTGCTGATATGAAGGTTTCCGAGCAGTGTGGAATTGAAGCTTGAAAGGGAAATCGATTCATTGCATTAATTAGGCGAAATATTACGTATAAGGAAAATAACTATTAATACCGCTGTACAAAACAATAGTTAGGCCTCATTTAGAATATTGTATACAAGCGTGGAGGCCATACCGCAAGTTGTCTTGATTCGTAACTTTCTGGGTTTCCCGTACAAAAATTTAAGTTTATTTGAAGTTTAAAAAGGATAGTAGAAGCTATAATATCACCAGAAAGGGACTGATCTAAAGTCACCCCTAAATGTATGACACTTGACTTTGATTCAATTACATTAACATTTTATACAACATTAAGATTGTTAAATTTGTACAATTTTCTCTTCGTTCCAAACACGATGGATTGTGTTTTCGTAAATGAAGAGATCGTTTGTTATCGATTAACCTTTCACTGACGGATTCCAGCTCCGAACGTAGAGTTGCCTCTATTTCTGCTAAAACCTGTCCCGAGGCAAGCAAGACTGATTGGTTCGCACATATCAAGAGATTGTATTTAACTGCAGTAGACATGTCACTTACATATAACAGGACGAGTAGAGGCCCAAGTATGGAACGTTGTGGTACACCGCAAGTGATACCTTTTAACCCAGACATTGTTCCATCGACATCGGAAGCTTGTACTCTACCCGTCAAATAAGACACAAATAAACCAACACATGGAGAGTTCATCTGCACCTAAACCCTTAAGTTTCTTCAAAAGAATGGTGTCATTTACAGTATCAAAAAACTTTTTGCAAATCCAACAGTACCACGCCTGTGTAATTGCCATTATCACATTCGTGTTTAATGTAATTGGTCAGGTGGATCAAGTGGAATATGATGACCGAAATTGAAATTCATATAGTAGTTTATGTTCCGTTACAAAAATCACTTAGTTGATTGAAGACCTTTTTCGAACACTTTAGAAATCATACTTAACACAGAAATTGGTCTATAGTTCTTAACATCAGTCTTATTCTTCTTTTTATACAACCTGGCTAACTTCAAGTCATCGGGGATATATCCAGTAGTTATAGATAAGTTTACAATGTGAGTAAAACGTTTTGCTATGGCAGAAGAACCATCTCTGAAAAATCTAGTAGGGAGTTCATCTAAACCTGTTGCCTTGCTAGCGCTTATGCTATTTAATATAGTGGACACTCTTCAGTTACATTGACTAGAACAAACATATTATCAGAAACATTTTGTTTATGATAGAAATCAACAACGTGAGCTTGACCAAATCGACTAGAACATGATGGTAGCTTCTCAACGAGCGATGAAGCAATAGAAGTAAAGTAATCATTAACATATTCCGCGACCTTCTGTTTATAAAATCATTCTTAATTTTTAATGTTCAGACTGATACGCTTAGGTTTGGTTTTACATTTTGACGATGAGCCGGCCTCTTTTAGAATTTACCACAGCCTTTTTGAACGAGTTTAATTTTCACATTTTCATTTATAGCATGTACATAATACTGAAATATAGCTTTTCTTTGTTTATATTTGACTTGATTTCTGTGATAGATAAACAGCTTGTAGTCCAATTTATCTTTTCACTTTCTAAATTTACGTAGTTATTTATCCATTTGCCTGATCAAGTTAAATATCTTGCCGGACATCCAAGGTTGTGTTCTTCAGCACGAACCTCGTTATATGTGGCCAGTTCATCAAGAACTGGTAAGAATTTTGATTTAAATTTGCCCCATGCAATGTCAACATTGTTACAACATCGGTTCAGTCCACGTCATTTAGACTGTGTAAGAACTGACCTTTACCATAATGTTTAGAACAACGAATTTGAAATGTACTATGCTTGTTCACTGGAACTCTGATTACCTTTTTCGTACAATAAGTTATTAATTGGCCGCCAATCCCAACACTGAGAACAAATGCCTGGCATATTTTTCTTGATAGTAGATTCAATAATAGTAGTACGGTAGGTTCTGCAATCAATTGCTTAAAGCCAAATGCACCTTCAAAATTGCACATGCCATTAACCAGAACATAGTTTCTAGATGGCACCAAAACATTAGTATTAAAATCTCCAAGCAAAATGCATTCACTAAAACCGTTTCCTTCATTAAAGGACAATTCTAAAAGTTACATTGTCTCGGTGGCCAGTAACGGATCTCTGTCGGTATGGGACGCGTTTTAGGCAGGAGGACTTCCGTCCACACAGTCTCCATGCCGTCGGTTAGTAAGTCTTGACATTGGTTAAACGCAAGGTCGCTTCGGATATAAAGACAAACACCACCTCCGTCCCGGTTGCGGTTATGACAGAGAACTGAATATCCGGGCGGTTCGACCTCCGAATCCTCAACCGAGTCATTAAGTCACGTTTCACTTATTTACGAAATTTACGAATAAACTCGAACAACATTAATACGCTTGCTTGCTATAGACTAGTTAGACCCCAGGTTGAATATTGTTCCTCAGTCTGGGACCCATATACCAACCGCAACAAATACAAGAACGAAATGATACAGAGGAGATAACTAAGATGGGTCCTGGATCGTTATCACAATATTTCCAATGTTACCGACATGCTGACATGCTAGATGAACTTGAATGTGTCACACTTGAACACGGTCGTCAAGTTCCAGATTAATATTAATGTATAAGATGATCAACAACGTAGAATGGATGGATGTACACCAGTACCTCTCCCCAGTAAATCGTTGCTCCAGACACACATGCACACAGACAGACAGACAGACAGACAGACAGACAGACAGACAGACAGACAGACAGACAGACAGACAGACAGACAGACAGACAGACAGACATACATACAGGCAGGCAGGCAGGCAGGCAGGCAGGCAGGCAGGCAGGCAGGCAGGCAGGCAGGCAGGCAGGCAGGCAGGCAGGCAGGCAGGCAGGCAGGCAGACAGACAGACAGACAGACAGACAGACAGACAGACAGACAGACATACATACAGACATACAGACATACAGACAGACAGACAGACAGACAGACAGACAGACAGACAGACAGACAGACAGACAGACAAGCAGACAGGCAGACAGACACACACACAGACAGACACACGGACAAACAAACATACACACAGAGAGACACACAGACACACAGACACGCACACACGTGCGCCCACACCCACGCACACGCACGCACACACACACACACACGCACGCACGCACGCACACACACACGCGCACACGCGCACGCACGCACACACACTCGCGCACACACGCTGACGCGAACACGCACAGGCACGGGCACACGCACACGCACACAAACACAAACACACACACACACACACACACATACACACACACACACACACACACACACACACACACACACACACACACACACACACACACACACACACACACACACACACACACACACACACGCACACACACAAATACACGCACACACACACACACTGTCATTTTTACCCAGAACTATTACTATTGAAAACTTGAACAATCTTCCCACTGACGTGATGCACGTCCCTAAACTGGAGTCATTCAAGAGTCGACTTGCTGGCGTCCCAGTCAAAAAGAGACAACTGAACAAACATCACAATAAATTTACAGTATGTTTTATTTGCGTTGCGCCCACGCTATAGTACTCAACGCAATGAGCTGTGCGTAGTAATGCAATAACTAATAATTTTGTCAAACAAACATTATGACGATACGCATTATAACCGCGCAAAGAGACGATAACGGCGGTAGGCGATAAAAAAGGACAGGTAGTGTTATATAATCGAGCAGATGGCGCAGCGAGTGACGTCAGAGGGTGATCTTATAAGTTCTCAAATAACAGTGCTTAAAGGTTGTTCAAACTGCCACCGAACTATCAATACGTTGTGGTGGCATGCAAATAGAACGGCACATTTTAATACTGAACTGAACTGAATTGAACTGAACGCATGAAATGAGGCAGGCCTCAGGTGATTGGCGTTTGTGGTCATACATTCACCGTATGTATAACACTGCTGCACTATTAACATTTGAAATTTAAATATACTGACACCTTTATACACTCACTTCTAAAAGGAGGCAATCTGTTCGTAGTTTTTCATTTAGTAATTAATAATTATGTTGAAGGTGCAATGCCTGCCAAATATTGTTTTAATAAACCCGTAACAATTCTCGCAATTTGGATTGTATGACCCCGAAGTATGTGCAAGTAGTAAACAAAACATCAAGTATCAAAACAAGGTTTATTGGCAATATGGTCGAGTCGGGATGAGTTTACTGCAATACCCTTTGATGTTCAACGATGTATCAATAAGCAGTTTAAAATATATAGCTGACATCATGTCGCTGCAAAAACACAACCCACCACGCTGCCCAACTCTTACACCCAGAATAGTGTGCATAATTACAAATTCAACTCGTTAGGCGGCGCCACTGAAGTGATTGTCTTTTTACTGGAACGTGATCAATACCAAACCACCGCCCACCCATAGATAATACTATGCATTTTCGGATTTCGTTTTTATTACCCCACGTTTTAATCGGCACACACCTATCAGTTGGGTGTGTCCATTTCCACTGCGATATTAATCGTCTTTCGACATTATGTGTTACAGCCACCATGTTATGATGCTATTAGAAGTGGCAGTGTTACGTAAACAGAAAGCTTCCAAAAGCTAAACCCTAGATGGTTAGTGGGAAAGGAAACCACTTAAAGTTGCATTCTGAGTTAATTACGCATTTTAGGAAAGTGAATGTACACCATGAACAACATACGCTCATTTGCATACTTGCTATTATATGTGTCACTTTGTGTGATTTGATACGATAATTGTATAAATTATGCATCTGCTAACAAATAACGAAGATGGGGCTTCCCAAAATGTTGATCTACTTTTACCTTCCTACCGACCGAACTCTCTTGCCGACGAGATTATAAACGATGTCTCTCACATGTTGCGAACAGTAAACACGCAGACAGGGTAAACAAATGAGGTGTGTGGACAATAAAGTCTGGTTTTGATTAAATAAAAACACTGACATGTAGCTAAGTGCACACATAGTTAGTTTGCGGATCATGTTAAGCTTCTGCTGTAATTTGTTATCAAGTTTTTAAAAGGACGACCAACTTGAATGTCCAGGACCAGTGTCTCGCATAACACAACCATTTATAGAGCAGATGTATGCGTTGTTGGTGGAAATATTGACAAGACACTGCCACAAAGCAGGTAATCTTGTAACATGGAAGACAGGAATTCGGTAAGAGATGAAGCATTCAAAGCAGTATGATTTCATAGGAATCTTCAGCATATATCCACTACACTGGATTTATGACCATGAGTTTCACTTTGCAAAGCTCTAACTGTTGTATTTGTGAGTTGTGACATGTTAAATGCTCCTGGCTGGATCACTAGTTTTGAATTATTATTATCATTACGTTTGTAGCAGTTACTACTACTGTTACATTTTTTGATCGGAACTATATGGTATAATACACAGCATGCATATGTACCACAAAATATAACTATCATATTTAGTTTTATCTACTAACTACACTGTTTATGGATATGATACATTTTTCATTTTGTATTTCTGTACTATATAGGAATGAAAGACAAAAGCAATGTCGCTATCACTTTAACTTATTGAATTGTAATCAGTGTAATTAAATCATACTGCACTACAGCTGCTTGGTGGACAGTTGATCACTGACACAAGTAAAACTACATCAGGATGTTTTTACACCTCCGTTGTTTAGGCCTAGTTATGTGCTAATAGCCACTAAACCCATACAGGCATGTGTGAAAAGGATAGTTGGCATCACAACAAACTTCAAAGATCTATTGAATCCCTTTAGCCATGTAATTGTCACACTGTCCCATTGTCTGCTAGTGCTATGTAAACTCTCATAATCTCCAGGGTGAAACGGACTGAGGGCCATGATTCACACAGGAACAATCGTAAAACCTGTTGAAACTAGTGGAATATTATTTTCCTTGTAAATAATTAAATAACCACACTGCAAATAACTGCAACTCAAATTGAACTTAGAAATGTCCAATAGTAATGTAAAACAATAGGTCAATTATTATTATTACAATGCTTCCTATTACTATTACATTGTGTTTTATTCAACATATTTATGTTATTATTACTTCAATATTTGTAATCGTTACCGTTGCATATTACTATTACCCAGGCCTGTTTGTCACATGTGCCCTTCTATTCACTGGATTATTATTTTTTATATATATTTTTTTGAATTTGAGTTATATATATATATATATATATATATTTTGAATTTGATATTTATTATCAAGTTGTGTCTTTCAAAAACACAGTTGGGTACTCCTTAGCTTCAGAGATAATTAAACTGGAAACAGAACATGTGTTGAGAAGTTATAGTTTATGCAATGCCAATAACACGGGTGAGGTGATTACACCACAAACGTAATCAGTTATGATTAGTATTGAAATGTACGATGACTTGGAATATGAGTGTAATTAATTACGCTTTATATATTTCTGGCAAGTAAACATTATTACAATTCTATGATAATGGTTACATTCAATAATATAATTTATATAATGAAACAAAACTAGTATTTTATTTCGACCAATTGTATTCAAGTAAAAGTATATTTATACTGTACAATAAATACAATGTGTCAATGCACTAACAGTAAACAACTTCAAAAAAAATCGAAATTAATGTTATGACAACATGGGCTATATGTATGGGCCAGGAGGCACACTGTCACAAACTTGCTCAAGGTATTATTCACGGTATCGTGTCGAAACGGTATACATGTCAGAGTATTCTCAGAGAACCTGCTGCGATCTGTTGACAGTGGGACAGGTTGCATCTATTTAAACTAGATTCACAGGGGGGATTCACAGAGAAGCCTGAAACTAGACGCATAGATAAAGACAGCACAAATAAAGCAGCAAAGAACAATCTGGAAAACTGTTCTGAAGCTGGATATAAATGTGTTTGTTTAAATGCAAGGAGTATAGTAAACAAACGAAATTAACTAAACATTATGGTAGAATATATTGGCCCTCACATAATAGGTATAACCGAATCGTGGGCCACAACCGATATAATATATGCCGAATTGGGACTGACAGGATATGAAATGTTTAGGAAAGATAGAATAGGAAGAAGGGGAGGTGGAGTTATTTTTATATATTAAAGAATCTATCCAGGCTGATGAAATAAAATTAGAAAGAGAAGCAGACGGCGAAGAAGCTGTTTGGGGTAACATAATTACAGGAAACTCAACATAGAAGAGAATGAAAAAGTACAAAACGCTATAAGGGAAGTGAGCAAACGGGACTGTGTTATTATGGGGGATTTTAACCATGGGCATATACAATGGGAATTTCTACAGAGAATGGGTAGTGAGGACCACACGTTTTTAGTTTTAGTACCCGATAGTTTCCTTTCTCAACATGTGCTAGAACCAACCAGGGGTGAGAATGTGTTAGACATAATTTTGTCCTCACAGAATGAATTAGTTGACCATGTCAAAATATGTGAGCCACTGGGGAGTAGAGCTCACAACCAGATACATTTTACCATCAAAGTAAAAGCAGAAAGGAATAGTAAAAAGCAACACAGGAGAAACAAAGAAAGATATAAGGACATGAGGAAATATTTAGCAAAGATAGACTGGAATAACACACTAAAAAATAAGACAGCAAAAGAATGCTGGATTATCTTAAAGAGTAATATTGATTGCATCATCAATAAATTTGCTCCCTTGAAAAAACACAGGAAACGGTCCAAAAAGAAACACTTATAGAAAGTAGCCATTAGAAAAATTAAGTATAAACAAATGATGTGGAAGTCATATAGAGGTACTGGAAATGACGAAGACTATAACATTTATAAAGAAGCACTAAACCAAGCTACAGCTGAAATTAGAAATTCAAAGAGAAGCTATGAACATAAATTAGCTTGTAATATAAAACATGACAGCAACAGTTTTTATGCGTATGTTCGAAACAAACAGAAAGTTCAGGATAAGGTCGGTCCTCTAGAAGATAGTGCTGGAAATATAATATCAGAAGGATTCTTAATGGCAGAAGACCTGAATGAGTATTTTAGTTCAGTGTTTACCAGAGAAGACACTAGTTCACTGCCAGTACCAGAGGTTAAGTTCAAGGGGGCAGAATCAGACTATTTAAGACAGTTAATTGTAACCCCAGAAATGGTAACTAAGAAAATTAGGGCTATGAAGGATAATAAATCACCTGGAGTGGACAGTATTCCACCCAAACTACTATTGGAAATTGTAGAACAAATTAGCATACCGCTTGCAACAGTTTTCAACTTGTCATTAGAAGAGGGAGTGGTTCCTTTAGAATGGAAAGAAGCCACATCAAAGATTACTGCTTAAATTAAAGGCCCATGGCATAGGAAATGGTATAATTAACCGGATAGAAAAATGGCTGATTGACAGAAGACAACAGGTAGTTGTTGATGGGGAGGCTTCAAACTGGAAATCAGTTTTGAGTGGGGTTCCACAGGGATCAGTACTGGGACCTATATTATTATTAATATATATAAACGATTTGGACGATGATATAGCTAGCAAGGTGTTGAAATTTGTAAATGATACAAAAGTGTTTAGAAGGATTAAAAGTGATGGAGATATACAGCATTTACAAGATGATCTTGACAGGTTGATCAAATGGTCTGAAAAGTGGCAAATGTTGATCAATTTTGGGAAATGTAAATGCCTTCACACAGGACATGGGAACGAATATGTAGAATATACATTGGGGGGAACTGTATTAAGTACTACTGTAAAACAAAAAGACTTAGGGCTGACAATTAGTGCTGACATGAAGGTTTCAGAAGCAGTGTGGAATTTCAGCTTCAAAAGGAAATCAAATCCTTGGATTGATTAGGCGAAATGTAGCATATAAAGAAAAAGAACTAATAATACCGCGGTACAAAACAATAGTTAGGCCTCATTTAGAATATTGTATACAAGCGTGGAGGCCATACCGCAAGAAGGACATAGATATGCTAGAAAGAGTACAAAGGAGAGCGACTAAAACGATACCAAAACTGAGGGATCTTAGTTATGAAAAACGCCTAAAAGAATGTGGTTTAACAACACTAGAGACCAGGAGATTGAGAGGAGATCAGATAGAAGTGTTTAAAATGTGGAATTTCAGCTTCAAAAGGAAATCAAATCCTTGGATTGATTAGGCGAAATGTAGCATATAAAGAAAAAGAACTAATAATACCGCGGTACAAAACAATAGTTAGGCCTCATTTAGAATATTGTATACAAGCGTGGAGGCCATACCGCAAGAAGGACATAGATATGCTAGAAAGAGTACAGTTATAGAGGGATCTTAGTTATGAAAAACGCCTAAAAGAATGTGGTTTAACAACACTAGAGACCAGGAGATTGAGAGGAGATCAGATAGAAGTGTTTACAGTTAAGAAAGATAGAAAGACTAGAGGACATGAAGTTACATTAGTAAAGGAGCAGTGTAGATTAGACAGTTCTCATTTTCACAAAGGACTGTGAATGAATGGAACAGATTATCTGATGATTGTGTGGGTGCTAGTAGTGTGAATATGTTTAAAAATAAAATCGACACATACCTCAGAAGGGCCGGATATATATAAATAAAAGGGTTGGACTCTCGATAAGCCAAAGGGCTTCCTTGTCCACCTGCCATCTAGAGTTAATTCTCAGGATGGCAATCTTGTTAAATCTTGTTAAAGCGTGGAGGCCATAGCGCAAGAAGGACATAGATATGTTAGACAGAGTATAGAGGAGAGCAACTAAAATGATGCCAAAACTGAGGGATCTTATTTATGAAATACGCCTAAAAGAATGTGGTTTAACAACTCTAGAGTCCAGCAGATTGAGAGGAGATTAGTTAGAAGTGTCTAAAATATTGAATGGTTATGAAAACATTAAGAGAAATATTTTTTTCAATTAAGAATGATAGAAGGACTAGAGGACACGAAGTTACATTAGCAAAGGAGCAGTTTAGATTAGATATAAGAAAGTTATAATTTTTTCAAAGGACTGTAGATGAATGGAACAGATTATCTGCTGATTGTGTGCTAGTAAAGTGAATATGTTTAAAAATAAAATCGACACTTATCTCAGAAGGGCGGGATACACGTAGATAAAAGGGCTGGACTCTTGATAAGCCAAAGGGCTTCGTTGTCCACCTGCCGTCTAGAGTTAATTCTCTGGGTGGCAATCTTGTTAAATCTAGAGTGTTCCAAATTTGTGCATCGCGTAATTCTGTGGCAATGCAATATTTCTACTACTACACTGAATGATGACAAACCAACCAGGTTTATAACAATTGTAGCTGTCATTTCAACATGAACTTTCACTGACACATTTAAACAGAATGGAACAAATGACACAACACGAAAGGGATACTGAATTGTCAGTGCACACAACAATAGTCAATGTTACTTTGTTTTGTCTTGGAAGCTGGAGTAGATTTTCTTTGTTATATTGACTCATGCTACGACAAATCTTGTGACCCGATGATTCTAAATCACAGATAACGTTATGATCTCACGGCATTAATTTGTACCGAACATGACGTCTTTGATACAGATAACACGATTAATAACGTTTCGACTTCACCTAGACAACATCGAACATGACACGTGTTCATGTTATTGTTGACGTTCCAAATTGTCGGGGCTCTGTAAACGAGGCGGGACTAGGCGGACCGAGGCGGAACGAGGCGGAACGAGGCGGAACGATGTGTGCTTCGCATCAGACTGATACTTCATACATACATAAATATCCATATAATACAACCTGTCAGACAATATGAAGGCAGAATACCAAGATTATGGTATATTAATTTTATGCTATGGAACGTCGCGGAACGACGGTGAAATTACGCTAGTGATTGCCGGAACCGCCGGTAGGTGTCAATCGTTCCATCGACGTTCCGTCTCATAAAAGTGTAACTTAATCTATATATTATGCCTTCATGTTGTCGGATAGGGTGTATTACTTCAATATTTAACTATGCGTGAAGTATAAGTCTGATTCAAAGCACACACCAAATGCTAGAGAGATTTTACATCGATGCTGCTGACATTTATCTTAACCATAACATTCACCCAGTCGTGATATTTTTCAATTTGTTTTGCAAAAGAAAGTGTCCGCAGAATGCCTCAAACGTACTTTTAGAATTTACTATTGCGCATGTCTGACACGTCACCCGCTCGACGGCAGGAGTCCCTTGTTCAACCAATCAGCGAATTAACAAAAGTTGATTAGCGGAAACAATTCTTCGTCTTTTGCGCCGTTTTATCTTAAAATGGCATATTATGTGAAAAAAACTTTATATGGAGTTGAGGAAAGTGATATGTACTGTATGGGACATGTTACTCGATGGAAATTTGTATTTTAAACATGGAGGAACTCAGAATGCAACTTTAAAGTGCAACTGTTATTCACTTACCAGCTAACAACCATTCATTGAGCACAACATACATAGTTTGGCAGGTATTATCATTGTAAACTTTCATCTCAAACCCATTCCCGCTGTACAGTTAATATATGCAGTCGTTATTTACGGCATACTAAACATTTCCAGGTGAAGCGAACCAAAAACACAGTGGCGCCCTCTGGGTAGTGGCTAATCACCACAACCAACAACAAATCAATAACTCAAAGTAATAGCCTGTGTGATTTGAGAAATGCATCGCCAATTGGCAGATCAGCCGCCAAATATCCAAGGATGCGAATGAGCTTAGAAAATGGCGAGTGAACATCGGCGCCTCGGACGAGATAATGATAATAATAATTAATTTCCTTGCAATTGTGTGCGATTGAATAAAATACAATAAAATGATAAAACGCTATCGGTTAAAACTAGTACATTTTATTAGAAATAAATTAAGTTAAACAAATACAAGAAACATAATAAAACGTTATTTGTTAAAAGTAGTACATTTTGTTAAAACAAAAATAAAAAACATTAAAAAGATATATAAATATATCATACGTGAACTATATATTCATATACAAACATATATAAATAATTATACACACCCCCAAATGCTTATTAACACATAAATATCAGCAGATACATGCATAAATACATACATACATTCATATATATATATATACATATGTTCTAGTGCACCAAACTTCTCAAATGTCAACTACACTAATGTGGAATCAAATCCCTTTATTGAGGTTCGTTCACCAAGTTTGGTGTTACATTTTCACTTCAATACGAACAAAGAGACGACAGAGGCGAGTCATCTGCCAACACAAACAATAATACTAAGTCTAATGTCAGCACAATCGTTTTAAAAGCAAATAAAACACAAACATCGTTCCAGTGAACTGTATCGCATCTTGGCACAAAGTAAGGCAGCAGAACCATCACCATATCTTCAGAGAAAGAAGACAAATGTCAGTCTTACAACAAAGGACACAGTGATGTTTATACTGGCGTGGAGTGTCGGTACGTGTTCACTGCGGACGTTATTTATGATGTCTAGAGGTCATTATCAGCTCGACTCACTATTAATTCTACACTGACGGCGAAGTACACCAAACCAGTGTAACACTCAAGTCCATATCTATCTCGAAATGGTACGGGTCGTGTGCGTGTGTGTGTGTGTGTGTGCGTGCGTGCGTGCGTGCGCGTGTGCGTGTGCGTGTGTGGGTGTGGGTGCGTATATATTGATGTGTTTATTTCTTTAGGTGTGCGTCCTTATGTATGTATGTATGTGAGTGTGTAGATTCCCCCAAAACAGCGTTAGCTTCTTCTAAGCTACCCGTCCTAACGGATGAACCCACCTCTAGATTGACCTAAGCTCAGTGGTCTTTCCATTCTCTATCTAAGCAAGACTGTCAGCAACAACTCATGTTACATTTGCCTCTATCAGCGAAATTTACCTATGCATCACGTGGCCTGTTGCCTAGCAAAAGTTCCGTCAGCCATAACAAAGAAAACATAAGGCAAAGTTTCTAGAGTGACAACTGGTGTCAGGCAGCAGAGGTATTTTAATTCACGCGTATAACCGTTGCCTAAACTGGTGGCAGAGAAAACACTTGAGGTCACGCGCAACATTTTGTTTGTGACGTAGGCGAACCGCGTCGTACTGGATACTTCAAATGAATGTGTTCGGCATCCATTTGTTGATGGCTTGATGGATAAATCAGTTACCAGATTTTGAGCTCTCAATGTTGGCGGTCGCTAGTTCGCATAGTAAAGGAAACACATTTAGTCGGTTCACAGTTAGTTTTCCTTAAAGGGATGTAGTCTGTTCGTCTGCCCGGAATTAGTACGCGTAGTAATTTCTAACTGGAAGTCTGCTGTGTTGACCGTGGGAAAGTGTGCCTCGTTGGACATCAAAGAGTATAGCATATATATTGCCAATAAAGCTTGTTTGAAACAGCACGTTTTGTTTACTATTTGAACATGTACCCGTGTTTGTGCCTTCAAATTGCGACCGTTGTTACGGGCTTACTAAACACAAGTTGGCGGGCAGTATACGTTCAACGTATACTGCCCGCCAACGGAGAGAGGTGAGAATACTGCAAGACTGAAGGAGAGTAGCAGTGGCAAGAAAACTGATGAAAGGAGATTGAGAGGAGGGAAGGTGATTGGAGGGGAAGACATTGGAAAATCGACAACAGAAAACGTGACAAGCGTGAAGGTGACAGGGAAGAAAGTGACCGTAGAGAAGGAGGGAGGGAAGATGGGATGGGAGAGGAAAGAAGAAAATGAGATGGGACGAAAGATGAAGGAACGAAAGGAAGTGAGAGCAAATGTGATAGACAAGAAGTCGATAAAAGGGACGCTGACAGGAGGAAAGATGACAAGAGAACAAGCGACAGGAAAGAATGGATCGGAAGAGAATGGGACAGGAGAGAAGACGACAGGGGGGAAAGACAACAACCAGACAGAGGCAAACCGAAGAAGGAGCTATTCTTAGGCAGTGATTGAGGGGGCAATGAGGAAAGAGAGGGTGTTTAAGGGCGACTCCATTATGAGAAAGACGGACAAGACACTGAGCGAGGGGAAAGACGTCGTTGTTTGTCTACCGGGGGCTAGAATTGAACATGTCACTGACAGGGTAGAGAAGGTATTGGGACATGGCAAGGGGGGGTCTATACTGGTACACACATGTAGGAACAAATAATGCAGACAGGGAGGGAACAACTGCGATAGTACAGAAGTATAGACAGTTAGTGAGGAAGCTAAAGAAGACAAGAGTTGAACAGGTTATTCTGTCAGGAATTTTGCCAGTAATGGGAGGAAGGGGGGCAACGTATAGAAACTGCAAGAGGATGGCGATCAACGCACTAGTTCAGCAGATGTGTGAAGAAGAGGGGTGGGATTCACAAATTTATGGGGATACTTTGTTGGGAGGGAAGATATGTACATGAGAGTTGGCCTCCATCTTAGTGGAAAGGGGGCAGCAGTTTTCTCAGAGAACCTGCTGCGATCTGCTGACAGTGGGACAGGTTGCATCTATTTAAACTAGATTCGCAGGGGGAACTCACAGAAAAACCTGAAAATGAAGGCAAAGATAAAGACAGCACAAATAAATCAGCAAATAATAGTCTGGAAAACTCTTCTGAAGCTGGTTATAAATGTGTGTGTTTAAATGCAAGGAGTATAGTAAACAAAAGAAATGAACTAAACATTATGGTAGAAGATATTGACCCTCATATAATAGGTATAACCGAACCCTGGACCACCACCGATATATCAGATGCCGAATTGGGATTGACAGGATATGTAATGTTTATAAAAGATAGAAAAGGAAGAAAGGGAGGTGTAGTTATTTTATATATTAAAGAATCTATCCAGGCTTATGAAATAAAATTAGAAAGAGAAGCAGATTGCGAAGAAGCTGTTTGGTGTAACATAGTTACAGGTAACTCAACGTTAACAGTTGGGTTAGTTTATCGAAGTCCAAACATAAGCATAGAAGAGAATGAAAAAATAAAAACCGCTATAAGGGAAGTAAGCAAACGGGACTGTATTATTATGGAGGATTTTAACCACAGGCATATACAATGGAAATCTCTTCAGAGTATGGGGAGTGAGGACCACAAGTTTTTAGTGTTAGTTCAAGATACTTTCCTTTCTCAACATGTGCTAGAACCAACCAGGGGTGAGAATGTGTTAGACATAGTTTTGTCCTCCCAGAATGAATTAGTTGACAATGTCAAGATACGTGAGCCACTGGGGAGTAGCGTTCACAACCAGATACATTTTACCATCAAAGTAAAACCAGAAAGGAATAGTAAAAAGCAGTATAGGAGAAATTTCCACAAAGGAAGGTATAAGGACATGAGGAAATATTTAGGAAAGATAGACTGGAATAACACACTGCAAAATAAGACAGCAACAGAATGCTGGAATATATTAAAGAGTGAAATTAAGTGCATAGTCGACAAATTTGTACCCTTCAAAAAACAAGGGAAACGGTCCAAAAAGAAACACTTATCGAAAGAAGCCATTAGAAAAATTAAGTATAAACAAATGATGTGGAAGTCATATAGATGTACTGGAAATGATGAAGACTACAACAGTTATAAAGAAGCACTTAACCAAGCTACAGCTGAAATTAGAAATTCAAAGAGAAGCTATGAACAACAATTAGCTAGTAATATAAAACATGACAGCAAGAGTTTTTATGCATATGTTCGAAGCAAACAGAAAGTTCAAGATAAGGTCGGTCCTCTAGAAGATAGTGCTGGAAATATAATATCAGAGGGATTCTTAATGGCAGAAGACCTGAATGAGTACTTTAGTTCAGTGTTTACCAGAGAGGATATTAGTTCACTGCCAGTACCAGAGGCTAAGTTCAAGGGGGCAGATTCAGACTATTTAGGACAATTAATTGTAACCCCAGAAATGGTAGCTAAGAAAATAAGGGCTATGAAGAATAATAAATCACCTGGAGTGGATGGGATTCCGCCCAAACTACTATTGGAAATTGCAGAACAAATTAGCGTATCGCTTGCAACAGTTTTCAATTTGTCATTAGAAGAGGGACTGGTTCCTTTAGAATGGAATGGAAAGAGGCATAACATTATACCGTTATTTAAAAAAGGTTCGAGAAACAAGTCAGAGAACTATAGACCAGTGAGTTTAACATCAGTGATTTGCAAATTATTAGAAAGATTAATTAAAGATCACATGGTGGATTTTCTTGTTAAACAAAACTTGATCAACCCATCTCAACATGTTTTTTTTTAAACAAGGTCATGCTTAACAAATATGTTATGTTTTTTGGAAGACATCACTAAGTGGGTAGATGAGGGATCACCAGTAGATATCGTCTACTTAGATTTTCCAAAAGCTTTCGACAAAGTATCACATCAGAGATTACTGCTGAAACTAAAGGCCCATGGCATAGGAAATTGTATAATAAACTGGATAGAACAATGGCTGATTGACAGAAGACAACGTGTAGTAGTTGATGGGGAGGCTTCAAACTGGAAATCGGTATTGAGTGGGGTACCACAGGGATCAGTATTACGACCTATATTATTCTTAATATATATCAACGATTTGGATGATTAAATAACAAGCAAGGTGTTGAAATTTGCGGATGATACAAAAGTGTTTAGAAGGATTAAAAGTGATGGAGATTTACAAGATGATCTTGACAGGTTGATCAAATGGTCTGAAAAGTGGCAAATGCTGTTCAATTTTGGGAAATGTAAATGCCTCCACACAGGACATGGGAAAGAAGAGGTAGAATATACAATGGGGGGTACTGTACTAAGTACTACTGTAAAAGAAAAGGACTTAGGGTTAACCATTAGTGCTGATATGAAGGTTTCAGAGCAGTGCGGAATTGCAGCTTCAAAGGGAAATCAAATCCTTGGATTAATTAGGCGAAACATAACGTATAAGGAAAAAGAGCTAATAATACCGCTGTACAAAACAATAGTTAGGCCTCATTTAGAATATTGTATTCAAGCGTGGAGGCCATATCGCAGGAAGGACATAGATATGCTAGAAAGAGTACAGAGGAGAGCAACTAAAATGATACCAAAACTGAGGGATCTTAGTTACGAAATACGCCTAAAAATGCGGTTTAACAACACTAGAGACCAGGAGATTGAGAGGAGATCAGATAGAAGTGTTTAAAATATTGAATGGTTATGAAAATATTGATAGAAATATATTTTTTCAATTAAGAAAGATAGAAGGACTAGAGGACATGAAGTTACATTAGCAAAGGAGCAGAGTAGATTAGATATAAGAAAGTTTTCATTTTCACAAAGGACTGTAAATGAATGGAACAGATTATCTGCTGATTGTGTGGATGCTAGTAGCGTGAATATGTTTAAAAATAAAATCGACACATACCTCAGACGGGCGGGATACACATAGATAAAAGGGTCGGACTCTCGATAAGCCAAAGGGCTTCCTTGTCCACCTGCCACCTAGAGTTAATTCTCTGGGTGGCAATCTTTTTAAATCTTGTTAAATCTTGTTAAAACGTAGTTAGTATAGTCAAACAACATTACATTAGTTAATACATGAAAATACTAGGAACAGACGACGCCCTTTAAAACAGGAGTACAAGAGGGGTATGTCCAGCTCGTGCGTGGTTGCTTATTTTTTAAGGGGCTTTTTAGACTTGCAATTGCAGGTTCACCAAAGCCCTCCAACTGCACCCTATTGAAATCCATAACAAAACTCCAACTGCTCGACCACTGAGGCCCCCTAAAAGCCCCCAACTGCACCTCCGAGACCCATTCCGACCCTTTCAAACGGAAATTGTTTTTCTCAGAGTAGGAAGGGACGGGAGCGTTCGCACCCATTGCATCCTCCCGCCCACGGGTCTGTATTAGTCATAAACTTTTTACACAGCAACACATGGCACAGTTATATGACACCTAGTTGAATAAAACGTTGTTTTAACGACGGATCATTTACCTCTGACCGATCGTTTTACTTCTGACAGACGCTATTCGTTTCTCCTATCTCGAAGTGTATACTTACGAAAGACTCGTATTCGAGGTGGCGATAAGACGGCGACAGAACTCGCGCACAATAGATTAACGACGTCGAGTTTAGTAAAGGTGCGATTAAACCGTATCAGTTGCCGTTTTTTTCACTCACTTAACACACCATAACCTGCCTTGTTCCGGCTTTTTCCTTCTGCTGCAAATGAGCGTACCACAATAAAGATTGCATTTGTACGCGATAAGCCATCGGAACCACCGACGTAGACGGAGCAATCTTGGCCGATCAACAGTGCGTGCCCAGGGATCCACTATATAAGGAAATGCAACCTAGTCGTCATCCACCTGACTTGAGAACTCGGACGAACCCGGCTACAGACATGGCAGCGATGGGTCTCCTCGGCGTCGTGTTGATGGCGCTGTTTGTTTTCGGCGCAACTCTCGAAGTGCAATCAGACGGAGAGGTGAAGTTCATGGTTTCCGTCAATGGAGAGGGGTGAGTTGTTCGGAATTGTATTGGAAAGAAGGAGACATTAATACAACAAAAACCACGAAATGAGAAGTCAGAAAAGAGTTGTCACACACACACACACGCACGCACGCACGCACACACACACACTTCACACACACATCACACACACACACACACACACACCGACACACACACACACACACACACACACACACACACACCACACACACACACACACACACACACACACACACACACACACACACACACACACACACACACACACACACACACACACACACACACACACACACACACACACATAATAACAAAATAATCAGGAATATTATGACTGAGTTACATCTTGTACCATCTTTTTTATTTATGTATTCAATTGTGTCCTAGTTAGTTGAATTTACTGTATGGCGGTGGAGTTCACTGCTCGATACAATTAGTCCACATGTGGTATATTTTACTTTGCCCTGACAAAGACACCTGAACAAAGGGACTGACTAAAGGATCTCTTTCGAACGACTCAGGCAAAATGTACACCAACCCCGGTATTTTCATTTAACAGTCAGCGCCGAACTGTTGCACCGCACAGTTAAAGCTGCTTCATCAACCAACTGGTCTGCCCATCGCAAATGTGGCTCGTTTATGTCCAAATGTTTAATGTGTGGATACTTTAAAGAAATCCAATTTTTTGTGTTACGCTCTTAAAAGAAATAATACAAACCAACCATTTGCAACTACAATCAAACATTAACGTCAGTGGTTTACGTAGATTGTAGTCTCAATATCAAAGGTGCGCGTAAAATACTATCAATTGACGTTTTAGCATTAATATTCTAATGAAACCTCCGATATCCTGAAGGCTGACATCTTGCTCATGAGGCAGAAGCTTGATCAATAAGCAACCAATAAGCTAGCAGCAAGCCACGTTGTTTGTGCGTCATGAATTCCACCAAAGACATGCAACAGTTCGGGTTACATGTGGAATACGGTTCAGTAGAATTTTACTAGCAATATTACAGTGTGCATAAAGAGCTGTATTTTTCCGTTTTTCTGTGAATACACCAGCAGTGATAAAGCCGACGGATCGACTGCGCGGCAAAGCCTGTGTCGATCCGTTACTTTTCGACCTACATATCAAAACGACCACATAGAACTGCCAAACGTATCCCAATATATGCAATTAGACTATCAACAAAATTACACTGGTATTGTTGGAACGATTAAAACCTACTAAACCGAAACGTGTTTGCGTTAAGCCCTGCCACCGTAATAAACTATACGCAAAATGGCGCCACTTGATCGCCCAGGGAGAACTACTTACGTTCCTCGGCACGGTCTGGCCTTTCTTGTGCTTGCAATACCACTGGCCCTTGTATCTGAAACCACTTACTTCTAAATTCACCAGTCATCTTGCATAAATACACGTACAGCGCATGCATGCACAGTTTAAGTAAGTGTTTTGCCATATGTGTCGATGTGTGGGAAAACTAGCCTTTATGTCACCAAAGTACGCATTTTGTATTGATGACGTAATTTTCTGTCCAACGATGGTGCGGTCCATGAAATTCGGTAGCTGCGTGTTAATCAAATCCTAATAAACCGCTGACGTTAATAATGTGATTGTGTGTTAGTTTGTATTAACCTTTTTAAGTGCATAGCACAAACACATTGCCTTTTGTTTCCCTCTAAGTAAGGTCCGCAGTCTGCTTAATAACATAACGCATATGTTTTAATCATCAAATGAAATGTTGGTAACCATATTTGGTTACTTGCAAAACCGGGTTGCGCGGGCGACATTTAGTTTCCAACCCGTTGAACGTGGCCGTTACGTGACTTCAGCCTCTCGTCAAATTAATTCGATTGCACGTGACAACTTCACGAGATTGCACTAATATTGAAAGTTCACCAAAATTACGCTATAAAGTTGCGCAACCGTCCTAAAATTTTGTAATGGATACTAGGTTCGCGCTAGCATTGAGCTAAGGAACACTGTTAATTCTGCATGCAAGAAATTGTATTCAAAATAATATATTTTGTGACCAAATGTCATATCAAGCAGTGTCTACGATAGACACCATTGTAAGGAACGTATCTATAAACTGCTTAACAGCTTAATAGCACACAGAGAACACGACTGAAACCGAATTGTTGTTTCAGGTCCTTGACCGACCGTCGTGACAGCATCAGCGGCATCAAAGGTAGGACATCTGTAATGCGATACATACTTGAGAGTGTCTGCAACGCCCCGATCTCGACTCCCTTCCCTCTTTCTCGACCGCACAAAACGTTCAGTTCGATTGTTCAACAATCGGACTGAGCGTGTGGTATACGAAGGTGAACAGAAAACTGATCGTTGCATTGTTATGGATTTGCTCCTGTATCCATCACTGAATACGCCAACGTGCTTAACGCTTGCTCATACTTTTGTGCGGAGGAAATGATGGACGCATGATATTGGATGAACCCCAGTTATAAAGTTATAAAATCAAAGCTGTCTTTTATAATAAAGTACCTCTCCTACTGGTATGTGTGGGAAAGGCATATTTTGTTGAAAGTCAAAGTATGCAGCCTCATGTTCCGGAATATGTTTTTTTGCAATTTCCACTTATTTCCGTAGACTTGCATAGAATGCTAACGTAACCCCATCTGGCGACCAATACCGAGTATCGGCGCTAAACAGGCCCAACACCTGGAGTTGGGACATTGCTTAAATCAGACGGATTCAGCAGGGTGCTATTAAGTAGCTTTACTGAAATACTTGGGTCATTATTTTCACCAGGTATGTAGCCATTATGCATGTGACCAACATGGCATAGCCAATTACTACCAAATGTGGAGTTGGGACGGAATGGAAGCCAGGTAGACATATCCGTATCACGTGATACGTCATTACGTCCCCGTCAGATTACGACCATCCTCGGAGTTATTCTTGGATTTGACTGCCAGCTCGGTGATTATTGTAGACACTGAACTATTGAATTCTAAATATGTTTCTGTTTTGTTAAAACATATTTAGGCGGTAAATATGCTAAAATACAATTATAGTTTATACTGCATTACACAATTTTAATTTTACAATAAAACGAACCGACTAGCTCCCTGTAAAGAGAAGCTGTCTTTTCCCCATTTTAAAAATAATGTTCTTAAAAATATAATAAATATGTTGAAGGTGTATTGCCTGCGACTACAGTCAAACCGACGTCCCAGATTTGAGTGCGACCGCATCGTATGACTAATCGCATCTTGTAGTTGACAGTGTATATGTTCTAATTCGTGGTTGCTAAGTTTGGAAACAGACCGAAGTGGGTCAGAAAACTCATTATTTGGATATCAGAATCAGAATCAGAATAAATTGAATTGACCTATAAATACGATACATATACAACGAATAACGTCAGTAATAATTATATAAGGTCGGGAGACTCACATTAAGATATATAATATCGCTAGCACAGGAGCCACTCCATCAATATAAACAACAACAAAATTTACATGACACAAATCAGAATATATATGTTTTTATAGTTGATAATTATTTAATGTGTCAACATGCATACATAATACAAGGACTGATCATATGTTTTCGTGTACACATTGACGTACATATGGATACTTAGGTATACATTCTAATGCGTATTATGAATTACAAATAAAGTAATTATGGATACAACAAGTGGATTCATAATTTTAAATAACAACGTTTTTTGTGTATATTGAAAAACCATATAGACTGTGGGTGTAAATTGTATTAATGATAATACTTGGTGTATTGTTAACTGTCTCTACCATGTTTATCTAATGCATTTTTTTCGCAAACTTATGTTTGAATCTGCACATATACAGATTATTTCTTTTACGTGTGCAGTACTGATGAATATCATAGATGTGTGTGTTCGGAAAAACATTGAAGTAGTAGGGTGAAAGATTGTTAATTAATTTATAGTAAAATTGTAATAGTTGCATTATATAAATGTCATCCAACTTTAGCAACTAAAGTCTTTTAAAAATAGGACTTGTGTGAGCATTGTATTTACTTAAGGATATTATTCGTATTGCTTTTTTCTGTAATTTGAAAATTCGATGTGCCTGATGACCCCATAAAAGTAAGCCATAATTAATATGAGGGAGAATATGAGCGTTGTACATAATATATAACGCAGTAGGTAGTAAACAATGTTTAAGTTTATTTAGTATGCCTATTGTTTTATATATTTTAATTGCTATTTTGTTTGTATGACTCTACTTTCTTTTGAGGCACATGAAAAATCATGAATTTAGGATTTTTTGCATTTAGTGACAGTTTATTAGCTTTCAACCAATTGCTAATCTTTGTTAGTTCTTTGTTAATATTTTCACTTCGCATTTGGCCTTCTGAATCGTTAAATGTATTTAGTGTACTAGTAAGGGTGGTGTCGTCAGTACACGTTATGAATTTGAAAAGGTCACTAGAAAGTGCTATGTCATTTATATATATAATAAATAAGAGTGGCCCTAAAATTGAACCTTGAGGGACACTAGTGTTGACGACTATTTCCTTAGACTTATTTTTTAATTTCTACGTATTGCTTACAATTTTGTAAATAACTCTTACAAAGGTCCAGAGCCTTGTCATTTAATCCATAGTAATTTAACTTCTGTAGAAATAAATTGTGATTAATTGTGTCAAATGCTTTTGATAAATCAAGGTATATGTTTATTGGACTAATACGATGTCCCAACTGCGCGCAACCTGGACAAGATGGAACGGGATGATGAGGCGTCGAAGTTGAAAATGATATGATGCATATTAACGATATTGTGTTTCTTCTTTACGAAAATAAGACTTGGAGTGACTACATTGTGGATCGAATCAAACAAGTCGAGCAGTCGATTGATTACTACTAAAATTGTGCTATGATTATAATAGCATATGAAAACCTAATCATATTTACAAACCTGTGCACACATAATTATTAGATGTCACGGGTTTGCTATCCATGCAATACACAGGTCTGATTAAGTTCAGTCTTTTCTCATCATTTCACGATGATCTATAACATCGAACGGTGCACCATTTGACCAACGACCGGTGCATCCAACCGCATTACAATTTACCGGCATTGTGGTTTAGATTTAATATGAGCGCGAAAATAAAACGAACACTACTTCTCCGTGTTGCGCGCTTGAAACCAGTGTGTTCTTCCCTACACAAGAAACCGCTCGTGTTTTAAATTATTCGTGACGTCAAAACGCAACCCTCGAAGATATCAACATGCTTACTGTTGTCAATTGACGATGTTTTAGGTCGCGTCCGCCGAGATGTTTGTGGCCTCCCATACCAGTTGAGCGATGCCGACAAAAAGGCCGTAGTTGATTCGCACAACCGCTTGAGGAGACTCGAGGGAGCGAATAACATGCTGGAAATTGTAAATAGTCTACCATAGTATTGTTATGCACATTGACACACGAACGACATGTTTTAATACAGCAGCTTAGAGCCACACTTTTGACGAATTGTGCACTGTTTGACAAAAGCATGATAATTAGCACATATGCAGTTTATGGTCATATAATGCTAGGTACCCATCGCTATCAACATGATACCTATCAACACCTTTATTTTAAAAGTTGACGCCACGGAAATCCTTTACGCAAATATATCAGCTTCTAAACAACATCGAAATTTGAACTTGGTGTACAAAAAACATTTGCAAGGTCAAGGAATCAAATTGAATCTCTTGCATTATTTCCAAGTGACGCCCATACTAATTAAAATGGCATGCCATGTCCAAGTATATCAACTTCTACACAACATAGAAGGTATTGGTGCCTATACCAATATGTTCAGGGTCAATCAATCCATTATTTGTATCCTCAGGTGACAGACATATTGAAACTATTTAAGATGGCTGACATCCAAAAATCTTAAATTTTGATTTAATTCAGCTTCCGTGCAACGCAACACATATTCTTTGTGTTTAATCAACTAAAACCAGCGTCACTGAAAGTAAATAGGCTATAACGATCAAATGTTGATCACACAGAATATTAAGATGGCTAAAATAGTAACAAATAATGAAACAACTTCAGAGTAGTTCTGCTAAGTATTCTGCATTCTCTTATTGGTTGAGGATGTCGGCAAAATATCTACCACATGCAATATATATATATATATATATATACATATATATATATACATACACATATGTATATATATATATACACACACACACATGACTGTATATATCAGTATGTCAATTGTTTTGGCAGTTGTTGCTTATGTATATAAGTGGTTTGTTTATATATATATATATTTATATATATATATATATAAACCACTTATGAATTCACTACAATCATGTTCGTAAAACATATGCAGCAGGACTACCATCTTTTTCAATATTTTAAGTATTTTTAATATGGCCGTCGTCTAATTACAATATGGCGGGTGTCTGAAGATATAGCATATGGCAGAAATTGATTCCTTGACCCTGAATATGCCTAGATATTTGGATAATGGATTTCCATGGTGTCCATTTAAAAATCAAGATGGCGGCTAGGTATCATGTCGATAGCGAAGGGTATCTAGCTATAACATGATGGACATATCATAAACTACATATGTGCCAATGCTTTTATGCAAACACGCACGCACGCAGGCATAAATGTAAATAAGGAGTTGTGTCAGTTCTCAATCTTCAGACGGATGTCAACAAAACTCTTTGTCTCTCTGTCTCTCTGTCTCTCTGTGTCTCTGTCTCTCTGTATCTCTGTCTCTCCGTCTCTCCAACTGAGAGTTGGCCCAACAATAACATATTAAACATGTGATTCCAGCCCACGCCCCAAATGCAACTGAGCGCTAACTAGATTATTCTAGCCTATAGTCTTTTTACACTTCAATGTGCGTGTGTGTACGCGCGCGTGTGTTCGTATCGTATCGATGACTGAATGGAAAGTAGGATATTATTGATTATATATTCATGTTTGTTTTCAGAAGTGGGATGACTTTTTGGCCAATCGCGCTCATCAGTGGGGCAGTCAGTGCATTTGGGGACACGGAATGGCGAATAGGTAGGTAAAGTATACACATCTACACGCATATACGCATACATGCACGCGCGCACGCACGCACGACCGTACGCCCGACCGTACGCACGACCGTACGCACGAGCGTACGTACTAGCGCGCGCGCCCTCACACGCACACATATGTATGCATTTAAGTATATAACAAATTTTGTTTGGTGAATTTTGGTTATTGACTATGATTCACACCCATATAGCTTATGGGCTCTATGCAGCATTGTTTCACTTCAAGTGATATATTTTAGCTTGTTAACATGTTTTTCAAGTTGGAAAAATTCTTTCCGCCTGAGCAATTCGTTTCTTTTCTCATCGTTTCACCCACCATCAGATGTTATTAGGGATCCCATATAGTTAAACGTATGGAATTGCTTCAGGACAGTGCCATATGTTACTAAGTTCCACGTTGGAGTGTACATTTTTGGAGGTGACCAAGAGATCTGTTTTCAATTTTTTACAGGGACATACGTTTTTTCTAACTTTCCCTGATTACTACACCTAACATATGTTGTAGATATATTATTCCATGTTCAGCAATTCGTGCCATGTCGTCTGCATATCATAAATGATTCACGTTGTGTCCCCCTACTTGAATAGCAGGCATATCTTCTAGTGTACTAAGATTATCTCACTGTATAATGAAAAGAGGACACACTCTTGTCTCACAGCACGTTTTGTTTCTTTATTTATTTACGTATGTCACTTTCTATGCGCATTGCTGCTGTTTTTCCCACCACAAATATCTCACAACTGTTAGGTCTTTCCCATCTTGCTCAGACAGACACTCCAGTTTTGTATGATTTCTTCACGATGAATTCTGTCAAATGTCTTTGTGTAATGCATAAAACATACATACATATGTTTCTGCAATTTCAATGCTCTCTCAGTCAGTGTTCTTAGCTTATGCTGCATTACTTGTACCTTTATCTTCTTCAAATCCACATTGTTCTTCAGCAATTTCCCGCTTTATTTTATAGCTCATCTTGGTGAAGTGACTCATGAGATTTGTAGTAGTAGGTAGTTCACATTCAATAGCTCCTGGTTTCTTTGGTATTGCTACGAAGATGGATCTTGATAAGTCAGCTGGGATTATTCTGCTATCATATATTTTGTTCAAGATACCAAATTCATCTAAACAATCAATCATTACAGTGGTAACGTTGATGTAATGGCTTTTCGAACCTCATCCATTAGTATTGGACGGTCATCAATGTTACTAATTGTCGGTTTTTGACCCTTACGTCATTGTAATGTTCACCAGTATATTCAGACAATCTCTCTCTACGTTGTCTTTGTATGATATGTGTATACAAATTACTTACACGCACATACGCTGTCACACGCTAACACACACACACACGCACACACACACACACACACACACACACACACACACACACACACACACACACACAATAATAGTGCCCTTCGCGGGTCGGGCGGGGCCTGGGCGAAAAAATGATCAACAATCTGTATGCCTGGAACACGTTTTATGTGTAATAAAACATATATTTTTTATTTAATAATAATCAAACACGGCAAGCCCATAGCCAGGAAGTTTAACGTGGACCCCTGTTTTTTTTTCTTCCAAAATGTGAACGCTCCTCAAATAAATTCAGCTTTAAACTGATAACCCCTAATTGCATATCTTAATATTCCTTGTTTTTCTTAATGGTTAATTTTCATCCCAAGAGCAGCTGGATTTTGTTCAAACAGGGCATCCAACATTTCTTTATTTCTAGAAGATCAAAGAACAAAGTATGTGTATACAGCATATGTACACAAAATAAATAACTGAAAATAGAAGATAGATATATGAAAATAAATATAGAACCACAGGCAAACAAACAAACAACCATAGCAACGTGGCATGATTGATACAGGTGTTAAAGTTAGAACCCTTATCTATTAAGTGATTATCAGTGAACGAAAGAGGAGCCTGGCTTTGGGTTCTGTCCTCACCGCCATGTGTCAGAAGGACAGTCATTGGAAGAACTCGCTTCGAAGGCCAATTACAGCCATTTAGCATGCAACAGAACTTTATACTATCCCTGCTATGTAAGCTCATGAGATAAGAAATATACAAGTAGACAACTATACTCCAAAGGTAAATGACTCCAAGTTTGTAGTCAGTCAGCGGTGACGGATGCAAAGAAACGCAGCCATCGTGTCTAATCAACTAATCATCTAGTACTAAAGAAAAAAAGAAAATAGGTCTTATTCAGCGCAGCATCCAGTCTTCAAGAGTTAAAGCGCATTACACCTTAATTCCTGGCAGACCTATTCAATCGAACACCATTTTGACCTCTATGGGAAGCATCCAGCCACGCTTCAATTATTGCACGAAGACTACTCACACACAAATACCGACCACTGTCTATAGCCAGGTACTCAGTCATACAGTTGAGTGAACTGGAGCAACGTAGAGTGAACGAACATGTACATGGTTCGACACCGCAGCACATGATTCGAACCCGGGTTCTCTCGGTTGAGAGTCCAGAGCTCTATACACTGCACTACTGCGCTCCACTGTAACACAGTACATGCCTCTTCATCTTTTATTAAATATTTCAGTTCATGGACAATGATAAGATGTTGATTTTTATTACAGTTAAAACAACACGATACCTATGTATTACAGTCTGTGTTGTGTATCTTCTTCTTATGTTGTAATAGTTTTTTGTAAGTTGGTAGCATGTGCTTATAGCCCCCGCGGACTTACAGGTTTTTGGCCCGCGGGTATGGGCGGGGCCAGGGCAGGACACATGCGGGCGGGACGGGGCCGAGCCTGGGACAAACGTGTGTGGGCCTGGGCCTTAATTCTAGCTTTGATGCCTGTGCCGGGCCTGGTTTGAGATTTGTTTGCGGGCCTGGACTGGGCCTGAACTAATGAGTGCGGGGTGGGCCTGGGCTAAAATTCTAGGCCCGCGTAGGACACTAATAAATATACAATGCAAAAATGTATGTAACATGCCAGCAGCTAACAAGCCCGTCAATCTCTTTTGATTCGAAGATACGCCAAGGTGTTCGTTTCCTTTTGTTTGCTGGTTTATAGTCGTTATTATATGTGTTAGTTCGTGCTTGCTTGTTTGCTGCTGTTCCTTGATCGATGACACCTAAATATTAAATTGTGTTTCAGGTGCAATGGTGTCAGTGTCGGGCAGAACTTGTACGTATCGAGGAGCTACGAAACTTACCCGAAACTGAATGTAAGCAGTATCATCGAAAATGGCTGGTGGGCCGAAAAGAAGTTCCACAACTTCACTTCATCGACGTGTGCTCCGAACAAGCAATGTGGTCATTACACACAGGTGGGATACTAAAACCAGACTGTTCTGATTACAATTATACAAAGACTGGACTAACACTCATCTCATTTAGCGATGAATACACAGAACTGTGACATTGATGCAACTATAAATATATTTTATATAAGTGTATCAGAATATAAGAGCAAAAGTGTATATGTGAAAGGGTCTTAATCACATAAGGATGAACGGATATACGAGTTCGAGTGTATACGTGCATAGTGAGTGCATGCGTGTATGTGTACACATGTGTGTACGTGTGTACGTGTGTAAGTGCGTACGTGTATAGGTTTATATATGAATATGTATATATGCATATATGTATATATATATGTATATATATATACATATACATATTATATCAATACATGTATATATATATAAGATAGACGAGTTACCCGGGGAAAAGGCTGTCATATGTATTTGTGTATTTAAGCCACATAATAAATATTCCTGGGTATTTCCAGCGATATAGCTATAGGTGGCATTATTATCTTTAATGATGACACTGATAACATTTTATTTTGCGGTAATCGCCTGTGCAAAAACTGTCTTAAAATTATATATATATATATATATATATATATATATTCCTAAAGGCAACATAGGCAGACCGCGCCATTATGAGAGATAGGATATACAACATCCGAAAATAATACTCTCTCAAAATTACCAAACAAATTTTGTTTGGTGATTTTGAGTCTATAAGCTAAAACATATTAACCACGTAACTAGGAGTCAAAACGTTAGGCAGATCGGATTTGGTCTGCCTGAAACAGCGGTGAGCCTAAAGCGGCGCGGTATGCATATTTGGTGTGCCTATGCTGCCGTTAGGAGTATATATATATGTATATGTATATATATATATATATGTATATACATATATGTAGATATGTATATATATGTATATATATATATATATGTATCTATGTATGTATGTATATATATATATATATGTATGTATGTATATATGTATATATATATATATGTATGTATATATATATATATATAATGTTTTCTTCGTAGGTAGTGTGGGCGAAGACATTGGAAGTCGGCTGCAGCATCGTCCACTGCCCTAAAATGGACGTGTCGGGGAATATCTGGACGAATGCTGCCTACTTCGCGTGCGACTACAGTCCAAGGTACGTTCCAGCCGTCTTTCGTCCTATGTGTCTGTGAACAGGTGTTTAGAATTAAGGAGCACTGGGGCCCTGTGTGTAAGTTTGCATTATTAGGCCCCAACCGAAAGCCAAACCCAAGGTTAATGTTTTAACTGTTAATGCATTTTAAAGCGACAATATATTTTTGAAAGCTAAAATTATATTATTTTGCGAATATGGTTAGATGAAGACTACTTGTCCGTTGCGTAATGTTGTCGATATGATAACGCTAAATATATTATTGATCAAACAACGGCGAAACTGCTTAGTGATTATAAGACACACAATAAGTTATCGCGTTACAATTAAAATAACGTCATGCATTAACGTGTATAGATCTGTTGAGTGGTGGTGGGCGCGTGATGCGTATCTGCATCACGGGACCGATGTAGTCCGATGCTAGAAGAATGCATCTTCTTTGTGGAACGCGTCGTCAGTTTTCTCAACATACATACACAACTATACGGGGTACGAGTTGGTAAAGAATCTACTCGACTTCATTGAAGCGAAGGACATTACTACTAAAGCTTGCAGAGGCCAGTCGTTTATCAATGTAAGTCACACGAGCGACAAGTCCAACGGGATGCAAGCCAGGATCCTCTAAGTCAATCCGGTAGCTCTGTCCATTGTTGCTGTGCACACTCTGTGAAAATGGTTGGTCAGTGCGCGTTAGATTGTTATAAAATGGCAATTCCGGTCTCCGATTCCCTCTAGTCTCTTGATATGTTTTCCGCAGCATCTAAACTGAAATCGCACGACCTGTTGGAAAGTGAACATAAATCGCACGACCTGTTGGTCGTCAGAAGGCTGACTGACACCATATGGTCTGCGCATCCGGGTGTTGATTGTGCGTTAGTAAAAGGGTTCTCCACCATTTTCCACTTTCCCAATAAGATCAGTTGCGATGATTGAGAAAACAAATAGCCAATCAGAGGCTCAGTGGCTCGCAAAGAAGACGAAGAAACTCGGAACCAGTCTGACGACCGAACTGTGGCACAGGATCCTGGTACAAATAAATGCCACCAATAAAATGCTCTAAAATCCAACGTTCGATATCAACAATGCTCTAGCTCTGCTGTTGTCCCTACAAGACTTCATTTCAACATTGCGTCCGCTGTTTGTCATCCTCGAAAGTCGTGGTCAAGAGTTCACTTGCCTTGATGATTTCCAGAGAAAAACGCACAAGGTGGACTGATCTTAAAGCGATTCTTTGAAAGCTAATATACATTTGAGATGTGCTGCATCAAAACGTGATAATGTCCCGTATCTACTTTCTCTGCTGCTTATGTCTTGCATGTTTCTGCATCATTTGGGTGTTATCTGCGCAAAAAGCCCATAAATAATTGTGTTTACGCGAATCATTTTGAACTTGCTGTCACATGGATGATTAAATATGCAGCCTGACTATAATGCATATTCATGCACGCGCAGTAAAACACACATAGATTGGTGACGTCACGCACACAGTCAATGTGTCAGATTTCGAGGTGAGTTGTTGCAAGTGATGGCGTTTTAAATCAGCAGTAAGTAGACATAATGTATATTGACAGCTACTTTTAACAATGGAAGAAGCTTATGCATTGTTTATGTGCGGGTTGGGTCTGTGTGTCCACGGGTCTTGCCTTTCCAGTCAGCCATTTTTTAAAAGTCCTTGTTTCCCCACTTATTTGAACCAAAACATGAAAATGTGAGATTCATACGTTCACAGATTGTTTCTAATGCTGCAGCTACGATTGTTAGTAAACCTGGCTACCTTGTCATCATTCAATGCAAAAGTTTTAGTTTTGTTAAAAAGTACAAAATACCGTGTTGCCACGGAATTTTGCGATGTATACACGAACTTTGGACACACAAAAAATAAAGGAAAACATACAGTGCACCCTGGATAAGGTCATACCCCCAGGGACCCATAACAATACTGATAAGTGGAACTTATGATAAAGAGAAAGTTATCAGAAAGTTCCCTTATTGACCCCTACGTCCAGGACCAACTGAAAATATTGACTTAACTTAGCGAAAACCAACTTATGTGAGTTCGAGTTATCTGGAGTGCACTGTATGTGACCAATGTATACAGGTAATTACGTAGAAGCAAATTAAAAATTGGCCAAAGTATTGTACTGGGATTTGAGTCTGACTGAATCAGCATAACAAGGCTCTCTTGTATTTCTTTCCCATTTAGCCAGCTGTACACTTGGTGATAAGTTCCACAATCTAATGTCTAAACTGAATTAATCTGCACAGTGTTGAATTAGTTAACTCATGTTTATGCTTCTTCACTTCACTTCACTTTCCCATAATCCGTAAAGATCGTTGGGGCACCACTGTCGACTTCTTAACCAGCTCTCTCCACGTGTCCCTGTTCTCCACAGCCCTCTGGGTGTCGGCGAACATAGTTATGTTCAGTTTCCTAAATTCAACTTTCTTTATTTATAGGAACATTTTGACCATCACTTGTTTTAAAATAGCCGAGCTAATGGAAAGAGGACATTTTTGAAGAGCTCTACTCAACAGTGCCATTAATTGGACAATGGGTCACCTGACTTAAGATGGTGCCTGACTTTGTTCTGTCCCATTCTGTTCTTTGCAACATCTACTGGGAGTTGTACATCACTTCGTGTTTCGAATGGATGTGTGCATCTGGTAGCTCTGTGTCTTAACGATTACTCATTTCATTTTAGCGGCAACGTCGTAGGGCAGAAAGCATATGTGAAAGGCGCACCGTGTACCGATTGTGGTGGTGTCGTACCGGATGGATACAAGTGCGGAAACAACTTGTGTGGTAAGTACGACGTAGGTAAATTATTATTATTATTAGTATATATTTATTAAGCGCCATGTATCAGGGTTAAAAACCTGCTCAAAGACGCTAACATATAAAACAAGTAAAAATATAAGCTAAATAAATCAGTTGAGTAAAATGTTAAATAGATATGTTAAATCAATAAGTTACATCAATACATTAAACCAATAAATATCATTGAAATAAATAAGCTGAATGCACAAATAAATCGACTTGATAAATTACATATGCATAAACATTAATAACACAAAACAAATAAAAGAGTTATTAACTTAGTTAAATGGAAACATCGTTGGTCCTCTATATAGTGTATTTATTCAAAACAGTACAAACACTACGGTTAATGTGTGTCAAGTCGAAACGTCACCAGTTCTCTAGTTAGTGTAAATTTATCCCAAATGGTACAAGCGCAATGGCTTGCGCGTTTCTAGTACAAAAGACACATACCGTAGTGTGCATTTAATCGAAACTTATCCAAAATGCCTTGAAGAAACGTTTCGTGGGTGTCTTGAAGAAACGACACAATGTTGTATATCGAGTGGAAACAACACTTCTGGGTAGTGGTGGTACACACACGCACACGTACACACACACATACATATACACACATATATACCGTGTTTGTAGTGTGTGTAGTGTGTATATGGACCAATCTCACGAAACGTGTATGGTAACGGTAAATAATAATGTATGAAATAAATGCTTAATTTATGTTTTTTAGCTAATGGTATTAATATGAAATATACTATTACATACATGAAGCTGCAATGCTTGATCTGAAACATTCGTACTGACAAAAAGTTTAATATATTCATGGTTAAAGTATTAAATATGTAATATTCAATAAATTAAATGTTTAAATGTTTCATATTTTAGTTTCTCAGGACAGCAAGCCTATTATAAAATAAAAAACAGTATGAGCATGTAATGTAAAAGCTGCATTTTATTAAGAAACAACGTTTTTCGTTTCAGTGGCGTGCAACCCTCTAGAAACGGCTCAATGCAGTAAGTATATATACATATACATATATATACTTATATATATATATATATATACATATATATGTGTGTGTGTATGAATGTATTTATGTATGTATGTATGGATGTATGTATGTATGTATGTAAGCATGCATGTATGTATGTGTGTATGTATGTATGTATGTATGTATGTATGTATGTATGTATGCATGCATGTACGCATTTATGTATGTTTGTATGTATATATGCATGTAAATATGTAAGTATGCATTTACCTGTATACGTACGTACATATGCATATCCGTATGTACGTATGTACGTAAGTGCGTATGTATGTACGTACGATTGTACGTCACTCACTCTCTCTTGTCGGCCACTGGGGTCGAATATTAGTGGTTTTAATCATCCGTCTCCAGATCCCTCTGTCTGCCATTACCGTTTTCAGCTCCTTTGTCTCTAGACCCACATCTTTTTTTAAGCAGTCGATGTAAGTTGCTGCTGTTCTTCCTGTCTTGGTACTTCAGTTGCCACAAGAAGGTGCCATTTCATCCTTATGTCTGTAGCAGTGACAGACAAATCTTAGTCCTCTTCTTCATTGTAACAATGACTTGACACATTTACTCTGTATAGTTCTATGTTTGTCAAATGCTGTTGCCAGTAAATGTAAATGTCGCGGCTTGATTTTGCCTGAGAGTGAAGATTTCTATATTAGGTGTAGTTGGTTAAGTGCTCTCCACGCTATTGCCTTCCTGGTTTTGATGTCTTTGTCTATTGTAAAAGCAGAAGCCAATGTATTTGTAGTTTCCAACCTTCTCTAAAACAGCTCCTTCCTTAGCATCGATGCTGGTGTTTCCTAATTGGTTGAATGCGATGTATTTGGTTTTTCCAGGATTGATCTTTAAACCAATCCTTGCACATGATGTTTCCATTCGTGTTAGAATATATTGTGCCTGATTGATCACTTCTTATCGTAGCTCAATATCATTGGCAAATTCGATATCGGTGAACACCTCAGGTTAAACACGTTTACCTTTCCTTCTTGTAATCTGGAATCCAAGTTCCCCTCTCTTCCGTCGATAGCTCGCCGCAGTGCATAGTCAACGACTATCACGAAGAGGAACAGCGCTAGCGTGTTACCAGGTAGCACTCTGGCCGTGATATCAAAAAGCTCAGTTTCCCCATTCGGTGATTGTATTTTGGCAGGTGTGGTCCTATACATATTGGAAAAATCGGTTAATTAGCTGTTTCGAGACACCATAGGCCTCAAGAATCTTCACCATCTTGCCACGATGAACCGTATCGAATGCTTTTCGGAAGTCTACGAATGTCATAATAGCACGAAGATGCATTGCTCTAATTCCTACTATTAACCTTCTCAGGTTTAGTATATGACCTACTGTTGTCCTCCCTGTCCGGAATCCATTCTGATTGTCTGTTAGGTGGTGGTCAATTTCAAGACGTATTCAGTTCAATATCATCTTGTTGAATGTCTGGCACAATGGAGCTCAGGCTAATGCCCCAGTAATTCCCTGCCGTGCTTAAATCGCCATTCTTAGTTATTGGAATAGTGTTCAGAACTGTCCACTGCAGCGGTATTTCCCTTCAATCAAAGCTTTGTTGCAAAACTCTAGTATGATACTATCCAGATCGTAGTGTTTTAACACTTCAGGTGATATACCATCATCCCCGCATCTCTTTCCATCATTCAGGGATTTCTTGAACGTCTCATACTCGTCTCTTTCAAAAGGTCTTGATGTTGATATTTGTGATTACAGGTTGGATCTCATAGTCCTCACCTTCCATGTCTTGTGGCCTCTTCAACTATCTCTCTGGCTGATATTACTCGTGGATCATCTGAGTATATTTTCTGTTTTTGTTTCTTACTGACAGGAATAATTTTCTCTGTCGCAGCTCTATTCGCAGAATTGAAACGCTCATATCGCACCGGTTCTGTTCCATCCCTCAATTCCAGAATGTGAAATCTGTTCCGTCTTCACATGTGTACTGTTTTTGCAAGACACAGTCCTTGCGTAGCGCACTCCAGTCATATTTCGCTTTGCTTGGAAGCGACTTTTTCTTACATAGTCTGAGTCGTATTGTAGCTGTGACAACGCGACGATCAGATCCGACACTTGCAAAAGTACGGTACACTGTTCATCACGCTATTTCTCCACTTTGGTGATCAGGATATAATCAAGTTGTCGTTTTCCTCCATGTTGATCCATAAACGTCCAGCGCTTTCCATTTCTCTTACGGTATCTGGTGTTTCTGACCTCAAGATTTTTTTCAGTGATGAGATCGATAACGAATTCTATATTACGGTTTGAATTGTTATCGTAAGGGTCTTTATCTATGAACATCTGTATGTAAGTATGTGTGTGTGTGTGTGTGTGTGTGTGTGTGTGTGTGTGTGTGTATGTGTGTGCGTGCGTGTGTGTATGTTTGTATGTATGTATGTATGTATGTATGTATGTATGTATGTATGTATATATGTGTGTATGTGTGTAGGTGTGTAGGTGTGTATGTGTGTAGGTGTGTAGGTGTGTAGGTCTGTAGGTGTGTAGGTGTGTGTGTGTGTGCGTGCTTGCGTGCGTGCGTGCATGTATGTATGTATGTGTGTATGCACGTGTGTTTTCATAAATATATGTATATATGTATGTGTATAAGTGTGCCTGTGTGTATGTGTGTTTGTCTTTATGTGTGTATGTGTGCATCTGCGGTTGTGTGCATGTTTGCATGTGTGCATATGTGCATGTGTGCATGTGTGCATGTGTGCATATGTGCATGTGTGCATGTGTGCATTTGTGCATGTGTGGATGTGTGCATGTGTGCATGTGTGCATGTGTGCATGTGTGCATGTGTGTATGAGAGTATGTGTATATATGTGTATGTATATATATATATATATATATATATATGTATGTATGTATGTATGTATGTATGTATGTATGTATGTATGTATGTATGTATGTATGTATGTATATTATGACTTATGCTATTCATTTGAGTCTCGGGCGCCAAACTTTCCTGGTTTCATTTATGGCCCTATGAATTATCCATTACGATTTGTTTTTAATTCACCCCATTTATTGTTTTAATGACTATAATTCTTTGTTTTGAGGTTGCGCTGCGCACCTACGTCAAAATACTCAACTTCATGTTGTTGTTGTAACATACGGAAGGGGTAGACGGTTGTTCAAAGTTACGTACGCCTTCCTCGAGTGATCAATGGATCGTTTACGTAGTTTGTAAAAAGCACTGAGATCAATACTGAACAATCTCCATAAAAAATCGCATACAAATACGCCGTTATACGTTCCCCTTCGTGGCTCTATGCATAAGTGTGTAAATGCAAACATTTTTGAACTAACAATCAGGCACATGTTTTTGAACTAGGGACTTGGTTGCTTGCTTTCTGGTCTAACCATAAAGTCGATAAGTTAGAGCCGCGTACGAACGACAAAGGTATCCCTTCGGGAGAAAGAATATTTTTGCTAGTATCTGTCATTGGCGACATTGACCGTTTAAATTGTGTTACACGTCGTCTTCGTTATTGCAGCTTGCGCCAAAAAAGACTGCGGCGCTGGCGTCTTCAACGAAGCACTTTGCAAGTGCATATGTCCGAAAGGAAAATGGGGGACAAAGTGCCTTAGTAAGTATGACATTTCTGCTGTTATTATTGGGATAGCAAGGACTTTGATATATGCGCGGGTTCTGAAAGTAAAACAGTAAATTCTATTGTATAGTACAGTATCCAGTCCTTGGGAAATCTCACAGCGCTTTACATTTTATGCCGTCTCGACGTCTCTGGGAAGCATTCAGCCACGCTACAATTAGTGTGCGAGGACCATCCGTAAACAAATATCCACCATTGTCAATAACCAGGTACCCATTCATACAGCTGCGTGAACTGGAACAACATAGAGTGAACTAGTATTTTTGACGTTAACATCTTTACAACTGAAGAGTCAATAAGGACCACTATTGTTTTGATATTATTGATAGTAATATTATATCTTCATTCCTCCCTGAATTCATCAGTGCAATCAAACGCACACACACACACACACACACACACACACACACACACACACACACACACACACACACACACACACACACACACACACACACACACACACACACACACACACACACACACGCATACGCACAGACATACACGCACACACGCACGGATATGCACCACACAACTACATACATAAACATAGTGTTGTCGGCGACTGCATGCAAAACACAATTTGGCGCCCCTCACTTGAAAATGAGGTGAGCGCACATACACTCACACACACGCACACGCGCACGCGCACGCGCACGCGCACGCGCACGCACACGCACACGCACACGCACACACACACACACAGTTTGAAGTACATGACGAATATGACGGCGAATTGGAGAGTGACATTTGTATATAAACCGTTGTTATAACGATACAACCATAATTCTTGCATGTTAATACAGGCAACTGTCAATGCGTGGACAGCGTGTCGTGGTGCGCGGCATACGTAACCCAGTATTGTTATGCACCGGGTTACTCCGAATGGCTGAACATAAACTGTGCTGGTACTTGTCCCAAGTAAGTGCTACGTATGCTACGTCGAACCTATACAGTTGTAATAATGTAAACTTGGAACGCAGTACAATAAGCTCTGCATAATGATGATGTGTGTTTTCGAACATTTGGCAAATATTGCTATCACGACTGTCATCTATCAAGGCATCCCGTCGGAAATTTGTGCACGTATATGTCTTCGACTTAGATATTATAAATATAACATTGAAAATGAGAAACGTTTTATAAGTTTGTTACCGATGTTCCATACAATGCTCACCAAGGCTATGTTAAAGTACTAGCATGTAATGCAGCTCGTTTGTACAGTATTAATTGCCATACACACGGCATCATACGGATGTATAAATTGTTCCATTACATTGACTATGAAAAACGCCCATCCTCCGAATGACAAATGAAGAAATAACAAATATAATATAAAACAATAACATGACCACCATGTGTGTTAATTACTCAATACATGACACATTATTTAACATAACACAATTACGTGAATTACATTAACGAAAAAGGAAACTACGACGTTATATATTTAACAAATTTGGCTAGATTATACAATCGTTTAACGTTTTTAACATTAAATAATTTACTCATTTTAAACGCATCCGATCTTACTCTGACATATCGATGAAAATATTGTTGCGAATAGTTGTCAATGCAGAACATACCAGAATATAATGAAATTCTCCGGGTTACTGACTATTACAAAGAGTACAGGATTTTGGAGTATGACATATTATATAGCGATCTTTAGCAAGTGGTAAATTATGGTTCCCACATCTAAATATGCATAATTGTATCATATCTACCATATCTAATTTCAACAAGTAATACTCTAAGCCAACTTTATGGTTAACATTCTGTAATTAGCACACAATTTATTATTATTCGTTTCTTCATTCCAGTTTTGTAATGCAATGTCTTAATTTTATTTTAGTATTTAATTTAACCGAGTTCGTTTTATTGTATCTTGATCAAACCAGACATTAGAGAAACCACAAGTATCAAAAATATATTTGATTTTCACAATCCATCTCGATTTAAAGCATTTTTTGTCCTGTAGTTTTCTTAACAATTGATAAGTTGTATATGATAATTTTGATTTCTTCCCTTGAATTATTCTAACCCAACAATTGATCATTCTCAAGCAAACAGTAACACCAAGATTAAACTTCCCAACTTCATCAAGTACCACACAACTAGCTGTACCCTTATTTAACTTCATAAAATTCTTAAGAATTTGTGTGTGAAATATTTCTATTTGACTTAATTCATGAAACCCCAAAACTTCACTACCATACAAAAGTATCGGTGTTATCAGATGATCAAATAGCTCACATTGTAAGTCGACAGGAAGTGCTAATTATCTTGCTTTTTTATTTCAAGATCTTTACAATAGCTACTAATATAACATTCAAAATTTGTGAAATATATTGCAAATAATAAGGGTGATGAATTGTCAACCTGTCTCACGCCAACATTACAAGTAAAGAAATTTGAAATATTGTAACCTTGTTTTACGCACGACTTAGCACTTGCATACATATTAATAATAACCCTAAAGATATTTACATTTACACCATATTTTAGTAAGTTAACCCACCTATAAACATTTACACCATATTTTAGTAAGTTAACCAACCTATAATCAAAAATATAATCTTTCTAGTTCGTTATTTTCAGTGTCATGTATTAATTATATATCTCAGTAAACCTTCTAAGTCGACATTGATTTAAGTATTTCTAAAAAATTTGTTTTATTTTCATGGTCACGATATGTTTCTTGTGTCTACCTGTATTTTTTCACCTATCAATATAATCAAAAATATAATCTTTCTAGTTCGTTATTTTCAGTGTCATGTATTAATTATATATCTCAGTAAACCTTCTAAGTCGACATTGATTTAAGTATTTCTAAAAAATGTGTTTTATTTTCATGGTCACGATATGTTTCTTGTGTCTACCTGTATTTTTTCAAGACAAACGTTACTCTAGTGAAGATGAAATTTACCATACCTATAATCAATCTAGAATATTCTTTCAAAATAGTGCACAGATCAGTTTTGCCAAAAATCCTTTACATATATTGGTCTATGTACGCACAAAAACTTAGTGGAAAAATCAGGTTGTAATCCATCTTTTAAATTATATATTTTTCTCCTTCTGACAGGTGATGTGTCAATTAATCCTGTTCCAAAAACGTTTAATAATATACGCTGTGCGACTACCAATCTTAGATCTGTTCGTCCAAATCTGCTGCCCTTTCTGATTTAATAGCATCAAAACATATAGATATTTTAGCAAAGACTGAGACATGTTTGACAAAAAAGATACTGTCTCATGTCTTGCTGATATCACTCCTCCTGGCTTTTCTCTACGCTATCATCCACGACAGTCAGGTAGAGGAGGTGGTGTCACATTTCTAGTTTCTGATTTGTTCAAGGTAGAAATCCTTCATTCACCTGTATACCACAGCTTCGAGGCAATATGTTTTCTTATAAAAGGTTCATCTATGTCTGCTAATTCTATTTGCATATATCGTCCTCCTGGAAACACAAGCACATTTTATGAATTTCAAGATTTTCTTGAAACAACATTACAATTACATGAAGAATTATATATTCTAGGTGATTTCAATATCCATGTTGATTTACCTATCCTTAATACTAGGTTATTCACTTCACTTGTAGTTGCAGGTATAAAACATTGCAGTGTATATTACCAACAATCGGCTGTTCAGTAAACTTGTAATCAACTTGAAAACATGCTGCATATTGTATCCAATGAAGAGGTATTAGACAATACTTTTGGTTTCTCCCGACGAAGCACATGTTTTCAGAATTTGTTGATATTAAATGCGTATAATAGTCTGATTTAGCTTTTAACAACATGTGGTTGCATATATGTAACTGCTTAGTATAGCGGGACTGATCAAGGAGTGAACGGGTACGTGGCCAAATTCTTTCAAGATATCGACAGCAACGTTTGGGTTGTACTATGTCCAGTGGTATCCATGGTGATGGTGAACCAAAGTTTGCATTTTTTTTATCAACAAGCCTATTTAATGTAACGTAGTACTGGTTTACTAGCTCACACAGTGCATTTTGTGGCTGAATCAAGAGATCGGAATTTGCAAGGTCCTCACGAAGATTATCTATATTAATGTCTTGTATCGGTCGGAAAGTAATAAATTGTTGTGTTGGTCTTGACTTGACTCAGAGACAAAGATCAATAATTACAGTATGAGTATGATGGTATGATAATCCATCAGTAATATAGGCCGCATTGATGTTATTGCAGTTTGATCTAGTGATAAACAAGTCGAACCAATGCTCATGGATATGAGTAGGGAATGGGTATTGAAATCACCTAGGATGTGTAATTCTTCATGTAATTGTAATGTAGTTTCAGGAAATTCATCAAAAAATGTACTTGTGTTTCCAGGAGGACGATTATATGCAAGTAACATTAGCAGACATAGATAAATCTTTTATAAAAATACATAATGCCTCGAAGCTGTGGTATACAGGTGAATGAAGGATTTCTACCTTGAACGAATCAGAAACCAGAAATGCTAAACCACTACCCCTACCAGACTGGCGTGGATGATGGTGTAGAGAAAAGCCAAGAGGAGTGATGTCAGCAATACAGGAGACAATATAAATTGTTGTTAACCCTGTCTCGGTCATTACTAAAATATATATATGTTTTGATGCTATTAAATAAGAAAGGGCAGCAGATTTGTGACGAACAGATATAAGATTAGTAGTCGCATAGCATATATTTTGAAACGTTTTTGGACCAGGATTAATTGACACATCATCTGCCAGAAGGAGAGTAATAAATAGTTTTAAAAATGGATGTGCATAGACCGAGACAGGAAATATGCAAAGTTGGGGTTTTGGCAAAGCTGATTTGTGCACTATTTTGATCGAACATTCTAGATTGATTATACGTATAATAAATTTCATCTTCACGAGAGTAACGTTGTCTTGAAAAAATACAGGTAGACACAAAATCATTTGATGACCATCAAGAGAAAACACATTTTGTATAAATACTTAAATCAATGTCGACTTAAAAGGTTTATTGAGATATATAATTAATAAATGACACTAAAAAAACGAATTAGAAAGAGGTTGCACAGGCCAAGACTAAGTGCAGCTGCAGGGAAATACATATATGTATGAACTAATAATGATTTAGTTAATTCTCTATTTTCGAACAGGGCCGACCCCAGTCACAACATTGCGACTACAAGGCCTGTTAGATGGAGGAATATCAGATACTGCAGCTTCGACAAAACAACAAACAAGGAAAACAGTGTATTTATACATAAATCATGCGCAGATATAAACCTCAAATACTATTTTTAGTGCTTGTTATAATAAACAAAACGACGATACGTAGCATATAAAACATGTGGCATGTATAAATGAACACTAAATTACAACTGGGCTAAAATAACGTTACAATTTTGAATAACGGTCTTGGCTCTTGCGCGCAACGCGAGTGAGCGATAAAACGGAAACAACTATCGAACCTAACAAACAAAGTGAATGGAATAATAGATACAACTGTATAATCAAGATAGTGTTAAATTAAATCATTTAAATGAATGACGCCGTGACACTGATAAAATAAAGGAAATATAGCAGCTGTATAATTTTGAAAATGACGTCGGCGGTCGCCTAGCAACAACTAGAAGATTCTGCCGTCTCTTGTCCACACATGTTTGATGTTGGGATCTCGCTTCATCGATCTCACGAGAGATCCACGCAGAGGTGTTAGATCATCATCAGTGAAGGTCTTCTTGTGCGTAGGCATATATCGTAATTTATTTTGGGTTTTCATCACATTTGTCTTGACGTCATGCCGAACAAATTTCACGATGATTGCTCTTGGTTTGGATACACCATGCCGACCACATGGTAGCCTATGGCTAACGCTGATATCTTCTTTCTTAATGGTTACACCAATTTGTCCGAGAAGATTCACCAGGATTTCATTGGTGTCTTCGTCGGTCGTTTCCGATATGCCGTGTATCCATAGCTGTCTTTTCTGCTGTACTGTTCGAGGCGATCAATCTCAAATTTGTGTTTTTGCAACTCAGTTTTCAAATGGAAAACCTCTTTGTAAATTGCCTGGTTTTCTGCTTTTAGATCAGCGATTATCTGCTTCGCAGTCTCCGTCACTGCAGCAGTGACTGCAGACGTTTCTCACAATTATAGGCCGTATAGCCGCCACGACCTGTGACACAATGTCACCAAAAGTGGTTGCGCTTGATACATTTTCATTGTTTTAGAACCTCTTTTTGTTTGTACCTTTGGTATCCTTGACGTTTGTGATTTGTATACCTATTCAATGGCTTTGGCTAATGCACCAGCAACATTTTCGCAACTGTCCATCTTGATTCAAACATATCATCAGTTTCTGCGCGTGTTCATAAATGACGTTTGTAATGACGCAACATTTTAAACAGTTTCTTTGGTTGACGTAAACACGCTCAACTCGGATCATTCGCAGAAGATACGCGCAACGTTATGAACAATGGATTTCCCGCTCGAACAGCTCGGATGTACAGTTTGAACCCCAAAGCCGATTAAAACCTAAAGGTGCATTTCGAAAACAAAAACAAGTATGTGTGTGCGAGTGAGTGCGTGCGTGTGTGCTTGTGCGTGTGAGTGAGTGTGTGTGTGTAAAATAATATAATATATATACAGTGTATATAAATACACACACAGATATATATATATATAATGTGTATATAAATACACACACACACATATATATACGTATATATATGTGTGTGTGTGTATATATATATATATCTGAATAACCACAGCTGGAAGGTTTATGGTACAGCAACATGTGATAGTATTGGTATTATTAATATTATGTGTGTTCTACTTTGTAGCGCGTGGGTGAAGCCACCTCCCGGTGAATGCGAAAATGATGTGGACGCTGCCTGATGCATCTTTGTGGACAAATACCTACTTAGGTAGCAGGCTGAGGACATTTAGCCGTTTACCTACACGTTTACTATTGAGCGACGTGATGTATTGTAATTAAATAAAATGTGCTCTTTGCAATAATTGTCTTTTACTCTTGGTTCATTGACATTGTGAGAAAAGACAGCTTCGATGAAGTGGTGGTCTTCCTTTATTAGCGAACATCATCAGACAAACGCACCTGTGTCCGAGACTATTTGAATGCAGCAATCCTTGCTGCAATTTAAAAGTCCGTGAATGCCTACTTCGTAAAACCATCGAAAGTTTTAGGCTTTGTTCAAAGTTCCTGTGAAATTAGTAATGTTGGAAGGTTCAGCATAGGAACCATTTTACTTGTAATAATAAAGGACTTTAATTATGCAATTTATGTTGTTGGGTGTATTTGTCGGGTAATGGTGTTTGTGACATGTCAGTTGCGTTCCCAAAGCATAATATGGAAGGCACGCATCGGTGCACCACTAAACAATAATTGTTTATCTTGACCATGTCTTCCGACACTGACCATTCCTTAATATTGCTCATATGTGATAGTCTGAGATTAATGGGTGTGGCTATTAAGCATTACTGTACAAACATGCACACCTTTGGCCAGGGCTATAAAAGACCGACACTATTGGCGGCACTTGTGCAACTTTTCAGCATGCCACGAATTAGTCAAGTTTCTCGGGACCAGGCCATTGGCATGCGGTTGCCAAACGGTTCAGAGTCGCTCCCTCTACCATTAGTCGCCTGCAGCGATGTTATAATTGAGACACGTATTAGCTAAAGGATTAAGAGCCACGACCGTACGCCAAATGTGAACGCGACCTCAAATTTGAAGTAAACCGTAGATCTCTCGTCGACGTCTAATAAAACACCATTAGCTAAGCGCGTAGTGAGCAGTTTTACGATCGGCTCCAGCAGGTAATTGTTTTCTCATATGTAGTGATTTTCTGAATGTTACTGTAATGTAACGTGTATGGGTAAACGTAGGCTTTATTAAACACGAAAGTATACAGGCCAACGGGCTGAATAACCGGGAGCTACGAGGTGTGTCGTCGAATGATTGTCCCTGTAATTAGTGCGTCGGAATTATAATGGGACGGCATTATGACATCTCCCTTCGTAAACATAAAAAGAACACACTATCTAAATCGCATTGGCGGGATGACCATCCGTCCACATCTGGTGTGCGTCTGCGACGTAGCTGGGGCGTTCACCGCGAGCGGTGCGTCGGGCGCAGCGGGGATGTCGTCGGTCGACTCTGGCGCCTCGTCATCAGGTAGGGCGACGTATGACACACCCTGAAGATGTCGTCGATTTCGCCGATAGTCGATGCCATCCTCCGTCCTGACGATGTATGACCGGTTCATCGGGTCACTTCGAATGACGGTGCTTGGCTGAGACCACGACTTCTCCTTGTCGAGTTTTAGCAAAACTCGTTCACCAATTTTCAAAGGAGACAGACTGCGCACGCCGTGGCGTTTGTCGTAATTACGTTTGTAGATCGCCTTTGCCTTGCGATCAGACTCGCGAATGTCTGCGTCGCGGCCATGACATGGTTGCAGTTGTTGATTGATGACTGGCAATCTCGTGGCGAGTTGCCGACCCATCAAGGCCTCTGCAGGCGACACGCCAATCGCGCTATGAGGCGACGCCCGATAGTTCAGTAGGCCGATCTCCGGGTCGTCAAGGAGGAGCAGACGTTTCGCTGTCTGCACAGCTCGCTCTGCCATGCCGTTCTCCTGTGCGAAATATGGGTTCGTTGTCTGTTGTATGAACCCCCACGATTTGGCAAACCGACAGAATTCATTCGAAATGAATTGTCGGCCGTTGTCTGACACGACGATGTCCGGAATGCCGTGTGTGGTGAAGATAGCCTTGAGACGAGTAATCACACTGTCAGACGTTAGGCTGGTCAGCTTCTTAATTTCTATCCAGCGTGAATAGTAGTCAATGACCACCAAGTAGTCCTTGCGCTCGAACGTGAATATGTCCATTGCGATCTTCTCCCACGGTCGTTTTGGGATTTCGACAGGGCGCAGAGGTTGCTCGCGCTGTGACGGCCTGTTCCGTCGGCATGTTTGGCAATGCTCGACGAACGCTGTGATGTCTCGGCTGATTCCCGGCCACCAGACGGCGCCTGCTGCTCGTTCTCGGCACTTCGAAACACCCTGGTGGGACTCGTGTAGCCTGTGAAGTATGTCGTTGCGCATTGTTGCAGGTATCACGATCTGCAGTTTATACACGACTACTCCGTCGACGGCTGATAGTGCTGCTCTCTCACGATGGTACTCTCTTACCGTTTGTGGGACCGATCGTTCGTGACGCGGCCACCCACTCTTGATGAAGTCGAAAAGTGATTTCATTGTCGGATCGCGTGACATCTCGATTCGTATCTCAGTTAGATGATCCTTGGTCGCGGGCCAACTCTGTTCGATGGCGCTGACGTAGGCTGCTATCTCGTCTGAGAGTTCGATGTCGTCGCATTGAGGCTTGTATGCCTCCAGTTGTTTTCTCGACAGTGCGTCTGCGATGACCAGTTGCTTGCCCGGGGCGTATTCGACTATTGGATTATACCGCATCGCTCTCATTAGCAGTCGTTGACATCTGATTGGTGTTTCGTCGATGCGCTTTGTGTTCATGAGTGGTACCAGTGGCCGATGGTCTGTCAGTAATCTGAATTCTGTTAGACCGACCAGGTACCTTGAGAATTTTTCACATGCCCACACTCCTGCGAGACACTCCTTTTCGATTTGCGCGTAGCGTTGTTCTGCGGTCGTTAGCGTACGCGATGCGAAGGCCACTGGCTTCAAGTCGCCATCGGTCAACTGCAACAGAACTGCTCCGATACCGAAGCTGTTTGCGTCCGCGCTTACTATAGTTGGTTTGGTAACGTCATAGTACGCCAGCGTCGGAGTGTTGACGAGCAGTTGCTTTGTCTTGTCGAATGCAGTTTGTTGTGCGTGATCCCATGACCAGACGACGTCAGACTTCAAGAGGTCTGTCATCGGCTTCATCACCGACGACAAGTCGTAGGCAAACTTGGACAGATATTGGAACATCCCCAGTACTGTTCTCAATTCTTTGGGTCGTGAAAGTTCCAGCAATGCTGTGACCCTCTCTGGGTCGGGCCTCACGCCATCTTGACTGATGATGTGGCCAAAGTATTTCAGTTCAGTCTTTCTGAATACGCACTTTTGACAGTTGAGTTTCAAGCCAGACGCATCGATTCGCCTTATGGCGGCGTCCAGACGAGTGTCGTGTTCCACGACGTTGCGGCCGTAAACGAGGATGTCATCCATGAGGACTTCAACTCCATCCAGTCCCTCTAGGATTGATGACATTTTCCGCTGGAAAATCTCAGACGCTGACGAGATTCCAAACGGAAGTCGGCGGAATGCGTACCGCCCGAATGGCGTTATGAACGTGGTCAATAGCTGACTGGCCTCGTCGAGCGGAATTTGCCAAAACCCGCTGGCTGCGTCTAGCGATGAGAAGACCTTCGAGTCTGCGAGTCGCGGTGATATGTCATCTAGCGAGGGAAGCATCAGGTGTTCACGACGAACTGCGACGTTCAATTGCTTCAGGTCCACGCAGATGCGCACCGCTCCAGTCTTTTTGACGACGGGAACCATCGCGGAGCACCAGTCTGTAGGTTCCGTGACCACTTTGGTAACGCCTGACGCGACCATGCGGTCAATTTCTGCCTTCACCGCTTTCATCAACGGGAAAGGGACACGCCTCGCTGTTGGCAGACAATGTGGCTCGACCCCAGGTTTCAGCTGTATTGTCACAGGTTCGGTCTTCAGAAGCCCAATCGATTCGGAGTTTGATGAGCCGACTTCATTGAGCCGACTGACTAGACCCATGTCGACAGCCACGTCGCGAGCCAACAGGTTTGAGGCGCTGTCACCTTCAACCACGATTACATCGAACCGATAGACGGCGTGTTTGTGCCTAGCGGTGGCGCTAAATTCTCCGCAGGCCTTTAACTGCCCTCCCACACTGCTGAGGCAGGTGGTGGTTGGTTCCAGTGTTGGTTTCTCTTTCATTGCCAGCCACGTTTTTTTCGATATCACTGAGAAGTCGGCACCTGTGTCGATCTTGAACCGCATTCTGGTTCGCTTGACTGTCAGGTTGACGAACCAGGCCTCGTTGCGTGTCGTACAGTCGACGACGCCGAGAAACGATTCTGCAGTGTCGCTTTTCACTTCGTGCGATGAACGTGGTTCAAAGGTCGTACTTCGCTTCGAACGACAGACAGAGGCAAAGTGACCCCGGACATTGCAGATCTTGCATTTTTGCCCCAAAGTCGGACACTTTCCCTCGCGACCGTGTCGCGCGTAACCACAACGGTCGCACGTTTGACGCATGTTTTTTGTGCGCGACGAGTATGGACGTTGTTTAGTGTGTCGAGCACTCATCTTTGCTTCGGCTACATGTTCATTCACTTGAATGGTGTGTACTTGTTCACGCATTTGCGATTTTACTTGTTCATTTTGGCGAGCAATAGTCACAGCCTTGTCGAGACTGAGCTCTGTACACAACTGCAATTTTTGTTTCACTGACGAGTCATTGATGCCCATCACAAAACGGTCTCTAACCATCTCATTCGTGTCCGCATAGACACAGTGCAACGCCAATGTTTGCAGGTCTCGTACGAATTCTTCGATAGACTCAGATGAATGCTGCATTCTGTCTTGGAATATACAGCGTTCGTGGATGATATTTCTCTTCGGGATGAAATACTCCGTTAACTTTGACACCAACGTGGCGTAATCTGTATCTGTTTCAGGCGACACGAACGTCAAGGTACGAAAGATGCGATTCGCCTCACGACCACCCATAGCATACAGTAACGAGTCGCGTTGGACTTCGCCGTCTTCTTTATGTAGCTTAGTCGCCGTTCTAAATCGCCCGAATTCCTCGACCCACTCCAACCATTCACTCGGCTTGAACGAAAACTTCGCTGGCGGGTCGAATTTTGCCATGTTGGCTCAACGTAGCTGTAGGCGTAGCGCTGTCTTGGCGTAGCGACGGACTTGTCGTGTGTTCGATTTCGCGACGACAATGTCGCTTTTCGTCGATGTTGCCGTACGTTATAACTTTTTTCGCTGAGTAAGTTAATGCATATTGCGCTTAACTCACCCGCAAACCGCTTCAGACACCATGTAATGTAACGTGTATGGGTAAACGTAGGCTTTATTAAACACGAAAGTATTCAGGCCAACGGGCTGAATAACCGGGAGCTACGAGGTGTGTCGTCGAATGATTGTCCCTGTAATTAGTGCGTCGGAATTATAATGGGACGGCATTATGACAGTTACTAACAGTAAAATGCCTGTTCGAAATATATAGATACATGTATAAATGTGTTAACGGAAAAATTTAACCTTTATCGCAATCGATAATCGCAGGAAGGTAGAATTTAGGACACTAGAACGGCAAACGCGAACCCCAATGCAATCATTCCGGCTCGTACGATTAGGCTAAGCAAACAAAAAATTGTGTGTCGAGTCCTGTTATGGAAAACAACGACGATTAGCAGAAGACCGCTGCATCCTTAGCTCAACAATGCAATGTGTATTCTTGATGTTACGTTAATTTGTTGCGATATTTTCTGCTGGGTCGATTCCAACCAAAAAATAAAGGCGAGTCAACAACATAGTTTTATCTAATCTATCTATTTCATGTACATTTTCAAAGTTATGAAGATGTTATTTTTGCCACCAACTGAATGGCGAGGTGACGGTTTTAGCGGGACTAATTTCCCACAATCATCTGTTACGAAAACAAGATCGCACTGTTCACTCATGACAAGCCTGCATGGAGCCATGATGGGATCAGGCCAGTCAATGCAGGAGTTGCTCCCACTTCGGCTGTAAAGCGATCTAAATGTACGCTGTAGCATATCCCCCATAAACAGTATCCTAATTAACTTAATGGAAGATTAAAACTAATATTTCAAATGTGATACTTTTAATATGTAAGCCTAGGCTAGAATACATAGGTACACAAAATAACCAGAATGCTAATAACATAACAGTGACATTTTCTTTTAAAAATTATGCGACTTGGACGTTGGGTGGAGTTTTTTAAATCATCATTGATTCGTTGTACTAAACCATTATTTAGAAGAAAAAAATGTATATCCAAACATAACTGTCAATAATTAACATATTAAAAAGTTGCTTGTCTGAATATATAATTTCGTTATGTTTCTCAGTTTTTGTGTATCTTTGTATGCCAACAATAGTGTACAGTCCAAAAATACACCAATGTGAGCCAGCCCACCCTCTCATTATTTTCTTCTGCTGATATGGAAAACGTTTCTGGTGTGAAATTATACAATTAATTAAATTAATCATATAGACTGAGTGATAATATATAGGGCTGGGTGCAGTTAGAACTGTCAATTACCCTGGTATACAGCATCATAATATATAAAAACTCAATACAACTGTCCAAACAAAATATGTGACCTGCCACAGCGAACCAGGTATTCAATCGCAACGGCGTATTCTGCACACCAGCCAACACAGCTCTCTTTCTACGTCCAGTTTACTTTCCTCTACAAATAATCCAAACTAATAATTATATTTACATACACAATTTATGAACCCATAGATTAAAACACAATGTGAGTCAAAATTACTTAATTTCTCAAAATTATAGCTTTTACAAAATTATTGCTACACAATGAGTGATTTCCAGTTGTTTGTGTATAGGATTGATTGATAAATAATATATAGTATTATCTTATAAAGGAATATTATGTTAACTTTGTACAATTACATTGTTATTGTAATTAACTAGAAATGACATAATTACAATTGAACCCAACTCTGAATATATGTATATCATATAGCATCTGCCATATGCATAATGCATTAACAAAATGTGTAATATTAGGTTTCCATAATTTGCTTGCACAGTACTTTAACATCATACATTTGATTTCAGGTCAAACAACCTGGATCGATCTACCGGAGAGCTGAGACAGAAAAATGCATATGTGTATGACACGGAAGTTACAATGTTATGTGATGATCGACACACTTCACCTGCATGGATATAATATTATACACAGGGACAGCAAACTGTGGACACTGTAAACAGAAGAATTTACAGTGTCCTATGACCAGTTTGTATATGATTTTATGTTGATGAAACATTAAAACATTGTTGTCCTGTGTCTGCAGGATTATACGAACATTGATGCAGTACATTGGCATGGATTGTGTGGCATTGAACTGTGAATATTACTTAGTTGAATGACTGTGCGGGTCTATGCCTGAAATGTATTGTGAATAAGCATCATATGCTTTGCACACAGAAAGTAGAAACTGCCGCCAATCGTGCATTTCACACGAGATGTCGAGTTCATCTACAAAATACTGTTAACATTTTATAAATATTACCTGGTATTTCACGTCGAAGTGCTGGATAGTATTTTATGAAACAGTGACATTTTAATCTTGCAGTACTGTACCTGCAGTGTGCTGTTAACCGGTTATGACACAGCAAACTATATTTAAATTCTGTTTTATTGTGCATGCAGGAAATACAAGTATCTCAGAATGTATAATAACATTTTGTGAACAGTCTCTAGTAACATTGTTTGTTTTTCATAAAAAACGTTTAGCATCAAGGGACACCAACTTACATAAATAACATAGACTTATCAAATAATTCTTTCACCATACATAGTCACTATGGAAGATTATTTTTATATCATGTAAATATATTATTATTTGGTAGGGATTTAAACATGTTAAATACACATGTTTGCATTATGTCTAAAGCCCAGGCTCTGCAGAAATATACAAATATTTTTAATCATGGAAGTTAAAGTATGAGTATGTTGAGTTTGGTTGCTAATTAGTTAATATTAACTAATAAATAGAGTTATTTTAATGAGAAATGAGAGGATGATGCATATTCAAGTACACACAAAAATAATGTATGTTTTATATATTATATATATATATATATATGTTTGTAATAATACCTTTGGAATTAATTATTGATAGTATTACATATTATAATAAAGATTAATAATGTAAATAGTTCTTAGACATTGGTTCATTTAGCTGTCATCTTTAATTTAAGTCAATTGCCACTGTTCAATCTCAAGACATTTTTATTGAAGTGCATATATTACAATTTGCGAGAAAACGCAGCATCATTGGACGACGAAAATTACCCAAAGCTTTCACATAAAAAAAAAGTGCATAGTTATTGGTAAAATGACTTGCTAACACGCACACACAAATAATATGTTTCCACACACAAAATTATTTTGTAAACAACGAAGCCACGCAACTTGTTGACATTTCTGTTTCTTTTACTTTCAAAATCGAAAGTAGTCGAGGTCAAGGTCGCAGTCGTTCGCTGTGTCGAGACATGTCACGTGTGTAAACACATACGTAAAAAGTTGTCGGATCAGTTGGGCAAAACCGAGTTGGCCAACTAGTCCGGCAACTAGTTGTTCGTGTAAACCGGCCTTTACATTGCCTAATCATGATGTTTGTATACCACAGCGTGCTTATCTAACGTTGCAAAGATTAACATTTGTAACTGATTGTGCCCAGAATATGAATTTCTTGAATGTTGTTGGAGGATTCGCAAACCACATGTGCACATTTTGAGAATTTTTTTAGAATCTGGTTCCATATGAGGCATCTGAAATACAAAAAAAAACCTGCTTTGTTGCTTGATCTGAACAGTTTAAACGTAAAATGGTTATTAACGTTGTTTGTTTTTAAAATAAATATGAACGGCGGGAACAGATTGCAAAAAAACACCGCAGCTGTCACTGATTGACAGCTGGTCAGCGCACTTTGCTTAATAAAAACATTAACTAAACATTTGTTTAATCAACTGTCTGCATCTACTCCAGTCGGCAGTGTAAATAGGCCATAAATCTACATTTTATATAAACCGCCAAATACAATGCTTAGGTTTCTGTTAAAATATATTTTTTGTATATATATATATATATATATATATATAATGCAACCAACGACTCAACTACGTTTACAAAATAAATACGTTTAGGTTAATATACATAGTAGGCATTTATATGTGTAGGCTTAATAAACGTTATATATGCATGTGCCACAATATGGTATAGAGGTGCGCTTAGCCATGAATAAGCCTAAGGCGAAGCTAAGCATCTGGAGTCCAATAAACAAAATTGTGTATTGCGCTGTTATTGCGCCTCACTGTATCGCTGCAGATGAAAACAAGCAAGTCGTAGGTCTTTTTTAAAAGTCGTCAAACATGCATACATGTAATTTATAACACAACTTTCTTTATAAGCATGTGTTTCTAAAAGGTGTAGCTATTACCCTGTATAGTTACATTTGAATTACCATAACTATTTATGTACGAAATAAGTCGGCGTTTGTACTTACACAAAATATCCATGTTTGGTGTTCATACGCGAAGTAGAACTGCAGATCCCGCGTAAACCTCTGATTGGATCGCAAAAGTTGTGACATAGAACTCAGTTAACTTTGCGGTCGACGTATGTTTTTGGCGTCAGGTTTGTACTTATTGCGTTAGAGACCAGGGGCCGGTTTCATGAAGCGTACTTAGCCGCTAAGAACGATTACTTAATGCTAAGATGATTGTCTTAGTAAAATACGCGTTTCATGGTGACTACTTAGTTTACGCAATACTTAGTAAACCGTACTTAGTCTACGACACCTACCTCCATGGCGTAACTCCACTAAGTTGTTCTTAAAAAAGGCTGCTCTACGACCAGTGCATCGTTTAAACGGAGCAGTAAGAAGAGCCTTGCGTCGAGAAAGAGTGTTTCGAGATACGACACACCCATTTGATTTGTACGACAACGTCGAATTGTTCGACAGGTATCGTTTTCGTCAGCATAACATCATGCATTTAGTCGATTTAATCGGTGACGACATCGCGGTAGTTTCTCGGAAGGGTTCGTTAACAGCAAAACTACAAATACTAAACTTTTTGCGATTCTTTGCCTGTGGGTGTTTTCAAGTAGTTGTCGGCGATCTGTTTGGCGTTAGTAAGGCTACGGTGAGTAGAACTGTTGAGCGAATTGCTGCTGCGTTCGCCAAGCTACTGCCGCAGTTGCAGTGCTGGCATATCACGCTTTTGTGCAACTACAAAAAAATATCTTTTAACAGAAACTTAAGCATTGTATTTGGCGGTTTATATAAAATGTAGATTTATGGCCTATTTACACTGCCGACTGGAGTAGATGCAGACAGTTGATTAAAAAATTGTTTAGTTAATGTTTTTATTAAACAAAGTGCGCTGACCAGCTAGCAATCAGTGACAGCTGTGGCGTTTTTTGCAATCTGTTCCCGCCGTTCATATGTATTTTAAAAACAAACAACGTTAATAACCATTTTACGTTTATACTGTTCAGATCAAGCAACAAAGCAGGTTTTTTTGTATCACAGATTCTAAAAAAATTCTCAAAATGTGCACGTGGTTTGCGAATCCAACAACTTTCAAGAAATTCATATTCTGGGCACGTTCGTGAAATAATGGAAAACAATCAGTTACAAATGTTAATCTTTGCAATGTTAGATAAGCACGCTGTGGTATACAAACATCATGATTAGGCAATGTAAAGGCCGGTTTACCCGAACAACTAGTTGCCGGACTAGTTGGCCAACTCGGTTTTGCCCTACTGATCCGACAACTTTTTACGTATGTATTTACACATGTGACATGTCTCGACTCAGCGAACGATTGCGACCTTGACCTCGACTACTTTCGATTTTGAAAGTAAAAGAAACAGAAATGTCAACGAGTGGCTTCGTTTTTTACAAAATAATTTTGTGTGTGGAAACATATTATTTGTGTGTGCGTGTTAGCAAGTCATTTTACCAATAACTATGCACTTTCTTTTATGTGAAAGCTTTGGGTAATTTTCGTCGTCCAATGATGCTGCGTTTTCTCGCAAATTGTAATCTATGCAATTCAATAAATATGTCTTGAGATTGAACAGTGGCAACTGACTTAAATTAAAGATGACAGCTAAATGAACTAATGTCTAAGAACTATTTACATTATTAATCTTTATTATAATATGTAATACTATTAATAATTAACTCCAAAGGTATTATTACAAAGATATATATATATATATATATAATATATAAAACATACATTATTTTTGTGTGTACTTGAATATGCATCATCCTCTCATTTCTCATTAAAATAACTCTATTTATTAGTTAATATTAACTAATTAGCAACCAAACTCAACATACTCATACTTTAACTTCCATGATTAAAAATATTTGTATATTTCTGCAGAGCCTGGGCTTTAGACATAATGCAAACATGTGTATTTAACATGTTTAAATCCCTACCAAATAATATATTTACATGATATAAAAATAATCTTCCATAGTGACTATGTATGGTGAAAGAATTATTTGATAAGTCTATGTTATTTATGTAAGTTCGTGTCCCTTGAATACTAAACGTTTTTATGAAGAACAAACAATGTTACTAGAGACTGTTCACAAAAATTGTATTATACATTCTGAGATACTTGTAATTTCCTGCATGCACAATAAAATAGAATTTAAATCTAGTTTGCTGTGTCATAACCGGTTAACAGCACACTGCAGGTACAATACTGCAAGATTAAAATGTCACTGTTTCATAAAATACTATCCAGCACTTCGACGTGAAATACCAGGTAATCTTTATAAAATGTTAACAGTATTTTGTAGATGAACTCGACATCTCGTGTGAAATGCACGATTGGCGGCAGTTTCTACTTTCTGTGTGCAAAGCATATGATGCTTATTCACAATACATTTCAGGCATAGACCCGCACAGTCAGTCAACTAAGTAATATTCACAGTTCAATGCCACACAATACATGCCAATGTACTGCATCAATGTTCGTATAATCCTGCAGACACAGGACAACAATGTTTTAATGTTTCATCAACATGAAATCATATACAAACTGGTCATAGGACACTGTAAATTCTTCTGTTTACAGTGTCCACAGTTTGCTGTCCCTGTGTATAATATTATATCCATGCAGGTGAAGTGTGTCGATCATCACATAACACTGTAACTTCCGTGTCATACACATGTGCATTTGTCTGTCTCAGCTCTCCGGTAGATCGATCCAGGTTGTTTAACCTGAAATCAAATGTATGATGTTAAAGTACTATGCAAGCAACTTATGGAAACCTAATATTACACATTTTGTTAATGCATTATGCATATGGCAGATGCCATATGATATACATATATTCGGAGTTGGGTTCAATTGTAATTATGTCATTTCTAGTTAATTACAATAACAATGTAATTGTACAAAGTTAACATAATATTACTTTATAAGATAATACTATATATTATTTATCAATCAATCCTATACACAAACAACTGGAAATCACTCATTGTGTAGCAATAATTTTGTAAAAGCTATAATTTTGAGAAATGAAGTAATTTTGACTCACATTGTGTTTTAATCTATGGGTTCATAAATTGTGTATGTACATATAATTATTAATTTGGATTATTTGTAGAGGAAAGTAAACTGGACGTAGAAAGAGAGCTATGTTGGCTGGTGTGCAGAATACGCCGTTGCGATTGAATACCTGGTTCGCTGTGGCAGGTCACATATTTTGTTTGGACAGTTGTATTGAGTTTTTATATATTATGATGCTGTATACCAGGGTAATTGACAGTTCTAACTGCACCCAGCCCTATATATTATCACTCAGTCTATATGATTAATTTAATTAATTGTATAATTTCACACCAGAAACGTTTTCCATATCAGCAGAAGAAAATAATAAGAGGGTGGGCTGGCACACATTGGTGTATTTTTGGACTGTACACTATTGTTGGCATACAAAGATACACAAAAACTGAGAAACATAACGTAATTATATATTCAGACAAGCAACATTTTAATATGTTAATTATTGACAGTTATGTTTGGATATACATTTTTTCTTCTAAATAATGGTTTAGTACAACGAATCAATGATGATTTAAAAAACTCCACCCAACGTCCAAGTCGCATAATTTTTAAAAGAAAATGTCACTGTTATGTTATTAGCATTCTGGTTATTTTGTGTACCTATGTATTCTAGCCTAGGCTTACATATTAAAAGTATCACATTTGAAATATTAGTTTTAATCTTCCATTAAGTTAATTAGGATACTGTTTATGGGGGATATGCTACAGCGTACATTTAGATCGCTTTACAGCCGAAGTAGGAGCAACTCCTGCATTGACTGGCCTGATCCCATCATGGCTCCATGCAGGCTTGTCATGAGTGAACAGTGCGATCTTGTTTTCGTAACAGATGATCGTGGGAAATTAGTCCCGCTAAAACCGTCACCTCGCCATTCAGTTGGTGGCAAAAATAACATCTTCATAACTTTGAAAATGTACATGAAATAGATAGATTAAATAAAACTATGTTGTTGACTCGCCTTTGTTTTTTGGTTGGAATCGACCCAGCAGAAAATATCGCAACAAATTAACGTAACATCAAGAATACACATTACATTGTTGAGCTAAGGATGCAGCGGTCTTCTGCTAATCGTCGTTGTTTTGTCATGCAAGTGTAGATCCTAGAATGCATGTTTCGCAAACTTTTATTATATTCGTTACTTCGATCAACTTCTAAATCGAAGTGGGAGAAAAAATGGCGGACAAACGTTTCTCTTTGTATGAACCCGCCGTTGACTTATCAACGTCATGACCGTATTGCGCGCAGATTGGATAATTAGGCGCAACTTCGAACAACTAGTAGGTCAGATTGGGGCTAGGCCCAACTTGGACGACTCCGTCGACGCCATAACAGATCGTGCCTATACCGCTGATTACACGAGCAACTAGTTGGCGGACTAGTTGGGCAACACCGAATTGGCCAACTAGTCCGCCAACTAGTTGTTCGTGTAAACGGGCCTTTATTCCATAACAGGACTCGACACACAATTTTGTGTTTGCTTAGCGTAATCGTACTTGCCGGAATGATTGCAATGGGGTTCGCGTTTGCCGTTCTAGTGTCCTAAATTCTACCTTCCTGCGATTATCGATTGCGATAAAGGTTAAATTGTTCCGTTAACACTTTATACATGTATCTATATATTTCGTTCATGCATTTTACTGTTAGTAACATTTAGAAAATCACTACATATGAGAAAACAATTACCTGCTGGAGCCGATCGTAAAACTGCTCACTACGCGCTTACCTAATGGTGTTTTATTAGACGTCGACGAGAGATCTACGGTTTACTTCAAATTTGAGGTCGCGTTCACATTTGGCGTACGGTCGTGGCTCTTAATTGATTTAGCTAATAAGTATCTCTATTATAACATCTGTGCAGGCGACTAATGGTAGATGGAGCGACTCTGAACCGTTTGGCATCGGCATGCCAATGGCCTGGTTCCGAGAAATTTGACTAATTCGTCGCATGATGAAAAGTTGCACAAGTTACGCCAACAGTGTCAGTCTGTTATAGCCCTGGCCAAAGGTGTGCATGTTTGTACAGTAATGCTCAATAGCCACACCCATTAATCTCAGACTATCACATATGAGCAATATTAAGGAATGGTCAGTGTCGGAAGACATGGTCAAGATAAACAATTATTGTTTAGTGGTGCACCGATGCGTGCCTTCCATATTATGCTTTGGGAACAACTTCGATGGTTGTAGGCATTCATGTATATTTAAATTGCAGCAAGGATTGCTGCATTCAAATAGTCTCGGACACAGGTGCGTTCGTCTGATGATGTTCGCTAATAAAGGAAGACCACCACTTCATCGAAGCTGTCTCTTCTCACAATGTCAATGTACCAAGAGTAAAAGACAATTATTGCAAAGAGCACATTTTATTTAATTACAATACATCACGTCGCTCAATAGTAAACGTGTAGGTAAACGGCTAAATGTCGTCAGCCTGCTACCTAAGTAGGTATTTGTCCACAAAGATGCATCAGGCAGCGTCCACATCATTTTCGCATTCACCGGGAGGTGGCTTCACCCACGCGCTACAAAGTAGAACACACATAATATTAATAATACCAATACTATCACATGTTGCTGCACCATAAACCTACCAGCTGAGGTTATTCAGATATATATATATATATATATGTGTGTATATATATATATATATGTGTGTGTGTGTGGATATATATATATATATATATATATATATACACACGCACACACATATATATATATATATACACACACACACCTATATATATATATATATATACGTATATACATATGTATATATATATATATGTGTGTGTATGTGAGGGTGTATTTATATACACGCACACACCTACACACGCACACACCAGCACACGCACACACGCACTCACGCACACACGCACGCACACAGGCGCACACACACTTGTTTTTGTTTTCGAAATGCACCGTTAGGTTTTAATCGGCTTTCGGGTTCGAACTGTACATCCGAGCTGTTTGAGCGGGAAATCCATTGTTCATAACGTTGCGCGTATCTTCTGCGAATGATCCGAGTTGGGTGTGTTTACGTCAACCAAAGAAACTGTTTATAATTTTGCGTCATTACAAACGTCATATACGAACACGCGCAGAAACTGATGATATGTTTGAATCAAGATGGACAGTTGCGAAAATGTTGCTGGTGCAACAGCAGAAGACATTGAATAGGTATACAAATCACAAACGTCAAGGATACCAAAGGTACAAACAAAAAGAGGTTCTAAAACAATGAAAATGTATCAAGCGCAACCACTTTTGGTGACATTGTGTCACAGGTCGTGGCGGCTATACGGCCTATAATTGTGAGAAACGTCTTCAGTCACTGCTGCAGTGACGGAGACTGCGAAGCAGATAATCGCTGATCTAAAAGCAGAAAACCAGGCAACTAAAAAAGAGGTCTTCCATTTGAAAACTTAGTTGCAAAAACACAAATTTGAGATTGATCGCCTCGAACAGTACAGCAGAAAAGACAGCTATGGGTACACGGCATAGCGGAAACGACCGACGAAAAGACCAACGAAATCCTGGTGAATCTTCTCGGACAAATTGGTGTAACCATTAAGAAAGAAGATATCAGCGTTAGCCATAGGCTACCATGTGGTCGGCATGGTGTATCCAAACCAAGAGCAATCATCGTGAAATTTGTTCGGCATGACGTCAAGACAAATGTGATGAAAACCCAAAATAAATTACGATATATGCCAACGCACAAGAAGACCTTCACTGATGATGATCTAACACCTCTGCGTGGATCTCTCGTGAGATCGATGAAGCGAGATCCCAACATCAAACATGTGTGGACAAGAGACGGCAGAATCTTCTAGTTGTTGCTAGGCGACCGCCGACGTCATTTTCAAAATTATACAGCTGCTATATTTCGTTTATTTTATCAGTGTCACTATCTTGATTATATAGTGGTATCTATTATTCCATTAACTTTGTTTGTTAGGTTCGATAGTTGTTTCCGTTTTATCGCTCACTCGCGTTGCGCGCAAGAGCCAAGACCGTTATTCAAAATTGTAACGTTATTTTAGCCCAGTTGTAATTTAGTGTTCATTTATACATGCCACATGTTTTATATGCTACGTATCGTCGTTTTGTTTATTATAACAAACACTTAAAATAGTATTTGAGGCTTATTTCTGCGTATGATTTATGTATAAATACACTGTTTTCCTTGTTTGTTGTTTTGTCGAAGCTGCAGTATCTGATATTCGTCCAAAAACGTTTCATAATATATGCTATGCGACTACTAATCTTAGATCTGTCACAAATCTACTGCCCTTTCTTATTAAATAGCATCAAAACATATATATATTTTAGTAACGACCGAGACACGGTTGACAACGATGTATACTGTCTCCTGTATTTCTGACATCACTCCTCTTGGCTTTTCTCTACACCATCATCCACGCCAGTCTGGTAGGGGTAGTGGTGTTGCATTTCTGGTTTCTGATTCGTTCAAGGTAGAAATCCTTCATTCACCTGTCTACCACAGCTTCGAGGCTTTATGTATTCTTATAAAAGATTCATCTATGTCTGCTAATGTTACTTGCATATAATCGTCCTCCTGGAAACACAAGTACATTTTTTGATGAATTTCCTGAAACTACATTACAATTACATGAAGAATTACACATCCTAGGTGATTTCAATATCCATGTTGACTTACTTATCCTTAATACTAGGTTTTATACAAGGTTGGATGCACTTCAAACATTTGACTTACAACAGCATGTCACATTCCCTACTCATATCCATGGGCATTGGTTCGACTTGTTTATCACTAGATCAAACTGCAATAACATCAATGCGGCCTATATTACTGATGTATTATCATACCATCATACTCATACTGTAATTATTGATCTGTGTCTCAAAGTCGAATCAAGACCAGCACAACAATTTATTACTTTCCGATCGATACAAGACATTAATATAGATATTCTTCGCGAGGACCTTGCAAATTCCGATCTCTTGATACAGCCACAAAATGCACTGTGTGAGCTAGTAAACCAGTACTATGTTACATTAAATAGGCTTCTTGATAAAAAAAATGCACACTTTGGTTCACCATCACCATGGATGTCACTGGACATAGTACAACCCAAACGTTGCTGTCGATATCTTGTAAGAATTTGGCTACGTACCCGTTCACTCCTTGACCGTTCCCGCTATACTAAGCAATTACATCTATGCAACCACATGGTGTTAAAAGCTAACTCAGACTATTATACGCATTTAATACCAAAAGTATTGCCTAACACCTCTTCATTGGATACAATGTGCAGCATGTTTTCAAAATACTTCACGGATAAGATTGCTTACATTCAATCACGTTTTGTCACGTTAATTACGTTGATTACAAGTTTACAAGCCGATTGTTGGTAATATACACTGCAATGTTTTATACCTGTAACTACAAGTGAAGTTCCCACTATAATACAAACGTGTCCTAACAAATCGTGTGGTCTTGAACCTTTTCCAACATCTCTATTGAAGAGTTGCGTTGATCAACTGGTTTATCCTATTATAAATATTATAAATATGTCATTGCAGGATGGTGTCGAATTCAAGCAAGCGCTTGTCAATCATATTGGTTTTTTACATAAAATAATTACAGTATGATGATCTGATAATCCATCAGTAACAGGTACCGCATTGATGTTATTGCAGTTTGATAAACAAGTCGAACCAATGCCCATGGATATGAGTAAGGAATGTGACATGCTGTTGTAAGTCAAATGTTTGAAGTGCATCCATGAATAACCTAGTATTAAGGATAGGTAAATCAACATGGATATTGAAATCACCTAGAATATATAATTCTTCATGTAATTGTAATGTTGTTTCAAAAAAATCTTGAAATTCAACAACAAATGTGCTTGTGTTTCCAGGAGGACGATATATGCAAATAAAATTAGCAGACATAGATGAACCTTTTATAAGAAAACATATTGCCTCGAAGCTGTGGTATACAGGTGAATGAAGGATTTCTACCTTGAACAAATCAGAAACTAGAAATGCGACACCAACTCCTCTACCTGACTGTCGTGGATGATAGTGTAGAGAAAAACCAGGACGAGTGATGTCAGCAAGATATGAGACAGTATCATTTTTGGTCAAACATGTCTCAATCATTGCTAAAATATCTATATGTTTTGATGCTATTAAATCAGAAAAGGCAGCAGATTTGTGACGAACAGATCTAAGATTGGTAGTAGCACAGCGTATATTATGAAACGTTTTCGTTTTTGGACCAGGATTAATTGACACATCACCTGCCAGAAGGAAAATAATAGATAATTTAAAAGATAGATTACAACCTGATTTTTCCACTAAGTTTGAGTGTGTACATAGACCAAGATATGTAAAGCAGGAGTTTTAGCAAAACTGATCTGTGCACTATTTTGAAAGAATATTCTAGATCGATTATAGGTATGGTAAATTTCATCTTCACTAGAGTAACGTTTGTCTTGAAAAAATATAGGTAGACACAAGAAACATATCGTGACCATCAAGAGAAAACACATTTTGTATAAATTCTTAAATCAATGTCGACTTAAAAGGTTTACTGAGATATATAATTAATACATGACACTGAAAATAACGAACTAGAAAGATTATATTTTGATTATATTGATAGGTCATCACCTTGGGTTAACTTACTAAAATATAGTGTAAATGGAAATATCTTTAGGGGTATTATTAATATGTATGCAAGTGTTAAGTCGTTCGTAAAACAAGGTTACAATCTTTCAAATTTCTTTACTTGTAATGTTGGCGTGAGACAGGTTGACAATTCGTCAACCTTAATATTTTCAATATATTTCACAAATTTTGAATGTTATGTTAGTAGCTATTGTAAAGGTCTTGAAATAAAAAAGCAAGATAATTAGCACTTCCTGTCGACTTACAATGTGAGCTATTTGATCATCTGATAACACCGATACTTTTGTATGGTAGTGAAGTTTTGGGGTTTCATGAATTTAATCAAATAAAAATATTTCACACACAAATTCTTAAGAATTTTATGAAGTTAAATAAGGGTACAGCTAGTTGTGTGGTACTTGGTGAAGTTGGGAAGTTTAATGTCGGTGTTACTGTTTGCTTGAGAATGATCAATTGTTGGGTTAGAATAACTCAAGGGAAGAAATCAAAATTATCATATATAACTTATCAATTGTTAAGAAAACTACAGGACAAAAAATGCTTTAAATCGAGATGGATTGTGAAAATCAAATCTATTTTTGATACTTGTGGTTTCTCTAATGTTTGGTTTGATCAAGATACAATAAAAAGAACTGGGTTAAATTAAATACTAAAATAAAATTAAAAGACATTGCATTACAAAACTGGAATGAAGAAACGAATAATAATAAATTGTGTGCTAATTACATAATGTTAACCATCAAGTTGGCTTAGAGTATTACTTGTTGAAATTAGATATGGTAGATATGATAAATTTATGGAAATATAAAGATCGTTATGTAACATGTCATACTCCAAAATCCTGTTCTCTTTGTAATAGTCAGGAACCCGGAGAATTTAATTATATTCTGGAATGTTCTGCATTGACAACTATAGGGCAACAATATTTACATCGACATGTCAGAGTAAGACCGGATGCGTTTAAAATGAGTAAATTATTTAATGTTAAAAACGTTAAAAGATTGTATAATCTAGCCAAATTTGTTAAATATATAACGTCGTTGTTTCCTTTTTCGTTAATGTAATTCACGTAATTGTGTTGTGTTAAATAATGTGTCATATATTGAGTAATTAACACACATTGTGGTCATGTTATTGTTTTATATTGCGTTAAAAACGTTAAACGATTGTATAATCTAGCCAAATTTGTTAAATATATAACGTCGTTGTTTCCTTTTTCGTTAATGTAATTCACGTAATTGTGTTATGTTAAATAATGTGTCATATATTGAGTAATTAACACACATGATGGTCATGTTATTGTTTTATATTATATTTGTTATTTCTTCATTTGTCATTCGGAGGATGGGCGTTTTTCATAGTCAATGTAATGGAACGATTTATACCTCCGTATGATGCCGTGGGTATGGCAATTAATACTGTACAAATGAGCTGCATTACATGCTAGTACTTTAACATAGCCTTGGTGAGCATTGTATGGAACATCGGTAACAAACTTATAAAACGTTTCCCATTTTCAATGTTATATTTATAATATCTAAGTCGACGACATATACGAGCACAAATTTCCAACGGGATGCCTTGATAGATGACAGTCGTGATAGCAATATTGACCAAATGTTCGAAAACACACATCATCATTATGCAGAGCTTAATGTACTGAGTTCCAAGTTTACATTATTACAACTGTATAGGTTCGACGTAGCATACGTAGCACTTACTTGGGACAAGTACCAGCACAGTTTATGTTCAGCCATTCGGAGTAACCCGGCGCATAACAATACTGGGTTACGTATGCCGCGCACCACGACACGCTGTCCACGCATTGACAGTTGCCTGTATTAACATGCAAGAATTATGGTTGTATCGTTACACTAACGGTTTATATACAAATGTCACTCTCCAATTCGCCGTCATATTCGTCATGTACTTCAAACTGTGTGTGTGTGTGTGTGTGTGTGTGTGTGTGTGTGTGTGTGTGTGTGTGTGTGTGTGCGCGCGCGCTCACGTCATTTTCAAGTGGGGGGCGCCAATTTGTGTTTTGTATGCAGGCGCCGACAACCCTATGACACTGTGTGTGTAGTTGTGTGGTGCATATCCGTGCGTGTGTAGGTGTATGTCTGTGCGTTTGCGTGTGCGTGTGAGTGTGTGTGTGTGTGCGTGTGCGTGTGCGTGTGCGTGTGCGTGTGCGTGTGCGTGTGCGTGTGCGTGTGCGTGTGCGTGTGCGTGTGCGTGTGCGTGTGTGTGTCTTTGACTGCACTGAAGAATTCAGGGAGGAATGAAGATATAATATTACTATCAATAACATCAAAACAATAGTGGTCCTTATTGACTCTTCAGTTGTAAAGATGTTAACGTCAAAAATACTAGTTCTTTCGCTCTACGTTGCTCCAGTTCACGCAGCTGTTTGAATGGTTACCTGGTTATTGACAATAGTGGATATTTGTGTACGGATGGTCCTCGCACACTAATTGTATCGTGGCTGAATGCTTCCCAGAAACGTCGAGACGGGATAAAATGTAAAGCGCTTTGAAATTTCCAAAGGACTGGATACTGTGCTATACAATATAATTTACTGTTTTACTTTCAGAACCCGCGCATATATCAAAGTCCTTGCTATCCTAATAATAACAGCAAAAATGTCATACTTACTAAGGCACTTTGTCCCCCATTTTCCTTTCGGACATATGCACTTGCAAAGTGCGTCGTTGAAGACGCCAGCGCCGCAGTCTTTTTTGGCGCAAGCTGCAATAACGAAGACGACGTGTAACACAATTTAAACGGTAAATGTCGCCAATGACAGATACTAGCAAAAATAGTCTTTCTCCCGATGGGATACCTCTGTCGTTCGTAGGCGGCTCTAACTTATCGTCGTCATGGTTAGACCAGAAAGCAAGAAACCAAGTCCCTAGTTGAAAAACATGTGCCTGACTGTTAGTTCAAAAATGTTTGCCTGTATACACACATGCATAGAGACACGAACGGATAGGTATCACGACGTATTTTATATGCGATTTTTACGGAGATTGTTCAGTGTTGGTCTCAGTGCTTTTTACAAACTACGTAAACCATCCATTGATCACTCGAGGACGGCGTACGTAACTTTGAACAACCGTCTACCCCTTCCGTATGTTACAACAACAACATGAAGTTGAACATTTTAACGTAGGTGCGCAGCGCAACCTCAAAACAAAGAATTATAGTCATTAAAACAATAAATGGGGTGAATTTAAAAACAAATCGTAATGGATAATTCATAGGGCCATAAATGAAACCATGACCGTTTGGCGCCCGAGACTCAAATCATCTATGAATAGCATAAGTCATAATATACATATATACATACATATATATATATATATATACATATATACACATACACTCACACACACATGCACACATGCACACATACCAACATGCACACAACCACAGATACACACATGCACACATAAAGACAAACACACATACACACAGGCACACTTATACACATACATACATACATATATTTATGAAAACACACGTGCATACACACATACATACATACATGCACGCACGCACGCACGCACGCACGCAAGCACGCACACAAGAAATCCCTGAATAATGGAAAGAGATGCGGGGATGATGGTATATCACCTGAAGTGTTAAAACACTACGATCTGGATAGTATCATACTAGAGTTTTGCAACAAAGCTTTGATTGAAGGGAAATACCGCTGCAGTGGACAGTTCTGAACAGTATTCCAATACCTAAGAATGGCGATTTAAGCACGGCAGGGAATTACAGGGGTATTAGCCTGAGCTCCATTGTGGCAGACATTCAACAAGATGATTTTGAACAGAATACGTCTTGAAATTGGCCACCACATAAGAGACAATCAGAATGGATTCCGGACAGGGAGGACAACAGTAGGTCATATACTAAACCTGAGAAGGTTAATAGTAGGAATTAGAGCTATGCATCTTCCTGCTATTATGACATTCGTAGACTTCCGAAAAACATTCGATACGGTTCATCGTGGCAAGATGGTGAAGATTCTTGAGGCCTATGGTGTCTCGAAACAGCTAATTAACCGATTTTTCCAATATGTACAGGACCACACCTGCCAAAATACAATCACCGAATGGGGAAACTGAGCTTTTTGATATCACGGCCAGAGTGCTACCTGGTAACACGCTAGCGCTGTTCCTCTTCGTGATAGTCGTTGACTATGCACTGCGGCGAGCTATCGACGGAAGAGAGGGGAACTTGGATTCCAGATTACAAGAAGGAAAGGTAAACGTGTTTAACCTGAGGTGTTCACCGATATCGAATTTGCCAATGATATTGAGCTACGATAAGAAGTGATCAATCAGGCACAATATATTCTAACACGAATGGAAACATCATTTGCAAGGATTGGTTTAAAGATCAATCCTGGAAAAACCAAATACATCGCATTCAACCAATTAGGAAACACCAGCATCGATGCTAAGGAAGGAGCTGTTTTAGAGAAGGTTGGAAACTACAAATACATTGGCTTCTGCTTCTGCAATAGACAAAGACATCAAAACCAGGAAGGCAATAGCGTGGAGAGCACTTAACCAACTACACCTAATATAGAAATCTTCACTCTCAGGCAAAATCAAGCCGCGACATTTACATTTACTGGCAACAGCATTTGACAAACATAGAACTATACAGAGTAAATGTGTCAAGTCATTGTTACAATGAAGAAGAGGACTAAGATTTGTCTGTCACTGCTACAGACATAAGGATGAAATGACACCTTCTTGTGGCAACTGAAGTACCAAGACAGGAAGAACAGCAGCAACTTACATCGACTGCTTAAAAAAAGATGTGGGTCTAGAGACAAAGGAGCTGAAAACGGTAATGGCAGACAGAGGGATCTGGAGACGGATGATTAAAACCACTAATATTCGACCCCAGTGGCCGACAAGAGAGAGTGAGTGACGTACAATCGTACGTACATACATACGCACTTACGTACATACGTACATACGGATATGCATATGTACGTACGTATACAGGTAAATGCATACTTACATATTTACATGCATATATACATACAAACATACATAAATGCGTACATGCATGCATACATACATACATACATACATACATACACACATACATACATGCATGCTTACATACATACATACATACATCCATACATACATACATACATACATTCATACACACACACATATATATGTATATATATATATATAAGTATATATATGTATATGTATATATACTTACTGCATTGAGCCGTTTCTAGAGGGTTGCACGCCACTGAAACGAAAAACGTTGTTTCTTAATAAAATGCAGCTTTTACATTACATGCTCATACTGTTTTTTATTTTATAATAGGCTTGCTGTCCTGAGAAACTAAAATATGAAACATTTAAACATTTAATTTATTGAATATTACATATTTAATACTTTAACCATGAATATATTAAACTTTTTGTCAGTACGAATGTTTCAGATCAAGCATTGCAGCTTCATGTATGTAATAGTATATTTCATATTAATACCATTAGCTAAAAAACATAAATTAAGCATTTATTTCATACATTATTATTTACCGTTACCATACACGTTTCGTGAGATTGGTCCATATACACACTACACACACTACAAACACGGTATATATGTGTGTATATGTATGTGTGTGTGTACGTGTGCGTGTGTGTA